>JAGFPH010000269.1:5218-20799 GCA_018207615.1 Philaenus spumarius | reverse complement strand
AAGGGGTTGAAAATAACGTTCAAAGATTCCGTTACATAGATACATAACAAGCTAATAAAAGCGTTATAAAAATATAAACTTGCATAAAGATACAAGGTAGGCCTATACACAAAGTGAGTAGACTATAAAATACATTTCCTGTTGCTTGTCTTATTAGAATATTGTTAATTTGCTTTGGTCCACTTCAATCGTACAGATCCTTCCTGCTTTTAAATGTAGTTATTAACAAGTTTGTATGTAAAAAAAATTATATAATAGGCCTATGCTCCATAATATAGCTTGAGTTTTTGCTGAGAAACTGAATTCACATTAGGCCTACTAAAGATATTGTTTATCAATTGATTGTAACGGAACAATTAATTATTGTAATTTTTGTGAAAACTATTAAAGCTATACTATCGCTGTTTTATAGAGATGGTGCACATACCTGAAGCACAATGTTTGTATAATATACAATTTAAGTGATAATTTAAAAGCGCTCACAAAAAAAACAACGGTCAATAGTTCTTGTATTTTATCACAGAAATGTTAAAATAAAGTCAAGCAAAAACTAAAATTGTACAATTTAAACTTATTCAATCTTTATTTTAATGTTATGTTTACATCTTCGTTCAAAATAATTCAAGCCAGGGCTCTCATCAAATGTTAATGTTGAGTAAAAAATTAAATAATGTTTAACATGGTAGACAGACAATTCTGCAGGAACAGTGTTGTTTGACTCTGTAGTTGTGTCGAAACGTTCTACAACCTGAACTTCCGGTCCGTTTGCTCGGCCTTGAAAGAGAAAGCAGTTTTAGAATGAGTCAAGTGAGTGTACTAACACAACTTGTCATGTTTCGCTTTACGACTTTATGTAGAAGGCAGCGGACAGCCACACAACCTGCGATAGTAAATCGCTCTCTCTATAATATAGACCAGTCAACGAATGATTCTAGAAGGAAAGTCAATAAGCGGAAAGACCAACTACTATGGTACATTGTTTGGGGTACCTAGTAGTATTAAAGTAGTATATAGTACTTATAAAAGTCCTTGACCCTAGGGGTGGCGAAAGAGGGGGGAGGGGGTTAAGGGTACCATGTTTTGATTTTTTGCCTATATCTCAGTAGGGGTTGGTTATACAAAAAATATATACGTATACAAAATTAAAGCTGACAAAATTCTCTACATTTTATGTACCTATAGTATTTTTTGCTATCTGTAACCTTAATGAGATACACGCTCTAAAAAATCAGTAATTTTCGAAAAAAACGTATACTGTTTTTTTTACTTAACATATACTAAAAATAGTATTTCATGGGCGCCCATATCGTATTTTCCAGGGAGGGTTCTAGCCGGGGGTATGATATTAAGTACTCTCCCTCCTGGCGAAAGGATGGACTGGGGAAATTTTTGAAACCCCGGAAAATTTTAAAAATTTGAGAAGCCATTTGGCTATTTGTGTGAGATTTTAAACGTCACATGTTTGCCAGTTTTTGCTCATACAAATTTCCAGTTCTGACCCTGTTGAAAAATTTACTCCAATTATTAAAACTAGGGGCTCTGCCCCTGGACACTTCGCGCCCCAACCCCTCCTCGGCCTTCGCTTCGCTCGCAGTTGGAAAACTCTTTAAAGGCTCTCGCTAGTCTTTGGCTCGTTTGTACCTGGGTGAACGAGAATCGTTCAGTATTTTTAACATCTCGATTGTATCTATAATGTATCCATTATAATATTTAGTGACTTTGAAGGAGGTATAAAAAGGAGCTGTACCTATTCGCCTTCTAAGTGATTTGAAAGGTGGTATAAAAAGAAGTTCAGATTTTAAATTGTATGCGCATTTTTCACACTTTATGCTCGTTTTTGAAAACATAAGACCTAGCGCATTCAATTCCTGACGTCATATAGCCACTGTATCCAAATTTTCATCAAAATCGTTAGAGCCGTTTTCGAGATCCGCGACAGATACAAAGATACAAGAATTGCTCATTTAAAGTAATAGGATAATAAACTACACATACGTATACTACTCTATAAAATAAATGGTAGGGCCTACTTACAAAGGCACAGACATTTTCCCATAATTTCACGGTTTCACCTTCCAATTTGCTACATACTGTTGCAGATATGAGACAGACAGACAGACTTGTGTAGCCTTTTATATATATTAAAAAAAAAAAAACATCCATGCCCTGGGCGATTTCGGTTTCGTTATTTCGTAGCACCTCTTGGTTAGGGCGGGGGACTGCTGGTTACGTGCCGATTGTGACCCAGCAAAAATCGTTGCTGTAGCTACCCTGCTAGTAGCTTACAGTGACCCATGCGACCCATTGTTCGAGAGAAGAATTTTTACGGTGCGTTGTTTTAACTTTTACTCGTAGTTTATAAACCCTATGCATGTTTAAGAAACATGTAACAGTCTGCCAGAGTCTCATATTAGCCTAGAGATCTATTTATTAGCATATCTCTAGTTTCCAGCTGCTACCACGGGGAGGTTTGGGGTTGGACTACAGTAGAACTACAATTATCCGGATTAATTGGGACCGGACCCGATCCGGATAATCAAAAATCCGGATAATTGGATTTTTCTCGAAAAAAGGCCGTTTTTAGGAGAAAAACGTAAACAAAACACAATAGAGAACATTTACGGTATTTATTATGAAAAAAAATATCAATGACAATGTTTACATTACGTAATATTTAAAAACAATACTAAATCACTGTGAAATACATTATTTTTTGAACATACGAGGCAGAGTCAACTGTTTTGCTACCTTAAATCGATTCCACGCCGCCAAGTCTCGCATCCGTTTGACTATGTTCTTATTCAAATGTGATCCGGATAATTGGCGATCCGGATAGTTGGAGTCCGGATAATTGGAGTTCTACTGTATAAGCAACCAAATTATTTTGGTTTTTGATGATAAGCGATTTCTTCCGCAGATGCTACTGTGGCTGGAATCAAGACAATGTTATTATTCTTAGTGCAATGAACACCTTTGGTACGCCGTTTCGAACAAAGTACTTGCGTATCGTAACATTACGATAAAATAACGATTTTTACTAATTTAATTTTATATGGCGCGGGGACAGCGGATAATCTTAAATACAAACAAAAATAAATTCATCTGTATTTTATAACTCATTTATTCAATTTATATATAACATAGGGTCCCGCGATCAGACAGTTAGGCCTTTATTACACTAGGCCGCCAGACGGCGCAGCTAGCCGCGACACCAGTGAAGCTGCTCGTCATAAGCACAGACTAGTAATTCTATAGTCTGTGTCATAAGTCATAGGATATTGATTGTTAAGGAGAATATTAGATTAGGCCAGCCGGTGGTGTCGCCACATATTGGCTCCTGACAGGCTGCCCTACCCCACCCTCCTCTCCCCTCCCCCCGGTCGGTGGCAAAGAGTCCTGCCAGGCGGCGCAGCCTGTCGCGCCACCATCAGTAGGAAATCCGTTTTCAGAACTGGCATCCCAAATTGCCAATTGTTGATCAACTGCACAAATGAAATCTTCGGTATTCACTTTTGGTGTCCAATAACTTCTGGCACCCGTCTTTCCCTTGTGCCTTGTCTACACTTTCACTTCCCCTCCTTTTCACGGTAGACTTTCTGAAGTACACAATTCGCGTAAATAAAACAGTGCGCAGAAACGAGTGCGAGAAAACAGACTGCTCGGCTGGCGAGAACTAGGCCTACCGTAGGACCGAACGAAGAGTAACTGATTATAGCCCGTCTCAGGTTAAGTTGAGGCAAGGAGGGTGGGTAATTAGGGTCGGTCTCAACCGTCATAAAACTGACCCTTAATAATGCCGTCTAAGTGAACCTGTAGCAAACTAATAGTATAAAATTGCAATTCTGTGTGTCTTAAGTGAAAATTAAAAAACCATATCATATTTCGTTTCACGATATTTTCCAGATAATTTTGATACCAAATTTGATTACATTTGGCCAACTTTGAGCTGTACTAGGATTATTAACTTTCTTAGTTGAATCATTATTACTAATACGGTTAACAACAATAAAGCCACAAAAATGTACTAGAGAAGTGCATATTTAAAAATGTAATAAATAATCATTATTTGAGAAAAAATTCGATACCGTATCGTTATTTAACATAATACAAACAATTGTGTGTTTGTCCCATGTTAATCGGCCGACTTAAAGTATTGCAACTGTTTTTTTTTTTCAATACAAGAAATTACAAAATTAAATTTTTATTATTAATTAATGCAACATAATAATAATAATAATAAATAGTAATAACATATTATAATTACCATATGTGATAGTTAAAACTTTCTCTCTGCATTTCGGAGCTCATTTAATTATTAAATGGCTCGTTTTGCAGGCTTGAGACTGCCAGAGGCCGCATTAAATTTTTTGGTCTGTTAGACCTTCGTCAATGTTTTTTATATTTTTGTATTTTATAATTTGTTTGTATTTATTTTTTTACAAACATTTACAGTTAAATAATGTACATAGTTTCTTTATCAATCAATCATAATATATCAAAATTTATTCAAAATATGTACAGTGCTAAGTACGTTTGTCTTAATAGTTCGACTCTGCAGGAAGCTCCTTGGCTAAGATTTCCTCTTCTTCCCGTTCACGGTGGCTCTCTGCGTCTTCCGAATCACTTGAGTTGTTGAGGTTCACAACAATGCCGTTTTCATCGGTGAAACTGTCGACAACATTGTCTAATTCCCACAATGAATCCTCCAGTGTCCTTACATGTTCAACAAATTTCTTCCACGTTTCGGGTAGCAGGTTTGATATGTTATTTTTTAACATTACTTCGACATCGTGTATGTTATACGAAACATTATGCAATGCGACGTTATTCTTTACTTGTGCCCAAGCCGATTCAATGGGGTTCAAATCACAGTGGTAAGGGGGCAACCTTAAAACTGCATGTCCAGCCTTAGCAGCCAAAATTATCAGGAAAGTATCATGAAACTAAATATGATATCGTTATTTAATTTTCACTTAAGACATACAGAATTGAAATTTTATACTAGTGTCCTACAGGTTCACTTAGGCGGCATTAATAAAGGTCAGTTTTATGACGGTTGAGACCGACCCTAATTACCCACCCTCCTTGCCTCAACTTAACCTGAGATGGGCTATATCTGGCTGCGCCACCAGTTGCCCTACACTACACGCATCGTCAACTGAATCGCCAGTGGCGCATCTGGTTGCGTCGTCTGGCAACCTAGTGTAATAAGGGCCTTAGGTGTTAGGCTCTACCGTGTAAACTAAATTCATCCGTATTTTATAAGTCTATGTTTAATATTTGTATATGCCACGGTGTCTCGCGGGTAATTTTCAATATAAACTATAACTTCGTCTGTAGGCTATGTCATAAGTCTTGTATTTAATTTTCTATAGCGTGGCGCCTCCATGGAATCTCTCCTACTGATACTTACTTTTAAATAATATTTAGTACTGTACCAGGAGACCGAGCTAAAGCTCGATTATAAGCAGGGCCTAGTTCGCTCACGTCAATAACTATTATTGCAAATTTCCGTGAACATCGTTTAGGTTAGGCCTATAACATTAAACAACTAAATAAAGGGTATGTTTATTTAGCAGAAGTATTCGTTGCCATGTTAACTATAAATAGATACAACATTAGGCTTACCTCTAATAAAATACAGTTTAAAAGAAAACAGATGATTATTGTAATGGCATTGAAAACATTTGCATCAGCTGTGCTTCGTTTAAAAGAAAACAGATGATTATTGTAATGACTTGAAAACATTTGCATCAGCTGTGCTTTGTATTGTTTAAAATGGACAAACTTCACTTTTTAATTTAATAAAAAGACGTAGAAAACGAATTTTCCCAGACTGGTGACCATTTCCAATGGATTTCTCGTGGCCAAAAGCCCCATATAAAATCAAAAAATCAAAAATCCTTAGACGGAGATTCCAGATCTATTTAGCAGACAGACAATATTATCTCTCGCTTTAGAAGATAAGAAAAAGAAATACACTATTTTTCCTTAAGGGGGCGCTTCCCTGCCCGCCATATTGAATCTTATTCCCATAAGAGCAATGCTACAGAATAAGTCATTTTTTTCCGTTAATTCGTGGAATAAATTTAAAATTTTGGTTTCATTTTGAAGTACTGTCATATGCGGATGTTGATTGCCGAATACATTTTCAGAAACCGTTTTATTGTTTTCATAAACGTATGATAAAAATAGTAAACTTTATAAATTTTTTACTCAGTTGCAAAAAGAGATATTGCAAAAATCCTTAGCAATCAACACCCACAATTTATTTTACTTTAAGAAAAAAAATACAGCTTTCGTTTTTTAACAAAAACAGAACAAAAATATGCTTAATAGTGAAGGTATGTTTTGGTTATTTAACATTGAAATTGGTGCCCAACTTCGCCGTTTTGAATGTGGAGAGCCGAGCCTTAAGTGGAGGCCACAGATCCCTTTGTCCAAGGCATGGGATATCTTTAATACTTATTAAAATCTTATTTATAAAATTAGGAATCTTTGAAGATTAAATCTAATAATGATTTGATTATACTTATCAATAAAATTATTTGAGAAATATTTGTTTTAGTTGCCTAAACTGAAATGAAGTAAAGCTTTTTAATAAAGCAGTTAATTATTGTACTGTTTTACGTACGAAACAGAGAACAAGCTTGAATAACAGTACACTAGATCGCAGCACACGACTAAGAACTCTCTTAGCAAGAAAATAAACCATGCTGTAAGTTACAGCAAAATAGTAACGTCAGTAAGAAAAACATTGCAATTACAGTAAGAAAAATAAACTTAATAATATTCTTAATGCATTTCAATCCTCAATTAAATCTGTGTAGCCTATATGAAGGTCGATAAGTACCCTAAGTAAAATTACTTTACCTGTACCTTTGCGCTTTCTGAAGTTCAATGTATAAAGTCAACCGTAGGTATGCACTTGTCAGATTTGTTGGCTGCATTTCCAGTACAGTAAGATTAAAGTAACAAATTAATAAAAATACCAACATAATAATATATAGGTTTTTGATGTTTAACTGGAAAAAAATCCTACAAGTATGCTTAGGTACTGTAAAAATGAAGGTCTATTAAACTACTTATTCTATTTGCTATTGAATGGTTTACAATAAAGTTGTTGGTATGATCAATAAAAATAAATATTATGTTTTACCCTGCAGATATTCATTATCTGCAGGCGCTGCCTGCAGATAATGAATAAGTTAATGAAATAAATAACATCTGGTGACTTACCTTTACACACTATTCGAAATATGACATTAGATCCGAGTTTCTTGGATTAATTTCGTTGAAATCCATTAATATGTCACATTTAGATTGTGGCCTAGGCCTACATACAAGATAAGTTGTGAATCGGTAAACAAAAAATTTTTTTGCCAGTTTGTCACTCATAACAACTCGACACCTGAAACCTGAAATTAGGAAATAGGAACCGTTGCGTGCTTATATAATAGGTTAGGTTAGGTTAAGTTAGGTAAGGTTAGGTTAGGTTAAATATTAGATAAGAATAACAGATAAATAAATACACGAATATACTGGCTGTTTCAACTCGGTTCATAAATTATCTGTATTATTTTGTATGTATAAACAATGTATGCAAACGAAGTGGGTCTACTAGTTATTATCTAATATAAACTATTTATTGGTATGAGGGAATTCGGAGGAGTGTAGGAGTTTTGCCTACGGGTATCAGGTAGAAAGAGTCCCCATCCGCGAATTCCTCATACTGCGGAGTTTTGCCTACGGTTGGGGGTGGGCACGAGAGGGGGAGGGGGAGAGAGAGAGAGATTTTACCTAAACTGTTTAGTCACAGTATTTATCCGATAACAGTATGATTATAATATTTGTATAATTATAATATTTCGTCGTATTATCACTTTATATAATTAGAATAAAAAAAAAACTAGAGGACTTACCTAAACTGTTTAGTCACAGTATTTTGCCGATAACAGTATGATTATAATATTTGTATAATTATAATATTTCGTCGTATTATAATTACGAGAAAGGTGGATGCTCTTTAATAATCACTACAAGTAACGGTGTCCCTCTCCCTCCCTCACACTCTCTTTCTCCCGCCCCCACCGTAGGCAAATCTCTGCACCAAATCTACCTGACACCCGTAGGCAAAACTCCGGTTCCCCTTTACGTCACCCTTAACACGTTCACTGCTACGCAAATTTCGTATTTCCTATGCTAGGAACTGACCTTTTATTATTTTTTTATAGCCTAAATGGGTAGAAATTACTTTATTTTTTATTTTTGAACTTTTCTACGTAATAATAACTAATATTTTAATGCGGACGCACATAGGCATAAAAAATGCTCCGTGTATTGAAAATACTCCCAATACGGGGGTTTGCATGCGAAGCACGCAATGCCCTGTGTATTGGAAATACTCCCAATACGGGGGCTGGCGTGCGAAGCGCGCAATGCTCTGTTTATTGGAAATACTCGCAGTACGGGGGGCTGGCGTGCGAAGTACGCAATACATTGTGTATTGAAAATTCTCCCAATACGGGTGTTGGCGTGCAATGCACTGTGCGTCGGCTGTTTCTTATAGTGTTCAGTGTCAAGCTCACATGTGCGTCCTTAGCAGCGAACGTGTTAAACAGAGATGTACCGGGTACTGATGTTTTTAGTCAGGTTAGTAGCGGTTTGCTCAAGTGCCAACATTCGCGTCGATATATGTACGTTCTAAATAGGCATAGATTTCCTTCGCCGATGATGTCTGTCTCTAGTTCGAAATTAATCACTAGCTTTTTGGTGTACTTAACCACTTTCTGTGATTTATCTGATAGTGTGAATATTACGCACAGTGTTAAACAAACTACAGTTTAGTCATAGAAAAATAGTACATAGTTATGTAACCGTATAACATTAAAACTGTATAGACTAATACAGTAGTATATACAATTGTATTATAATTACTAGTGGACCCAGCAATGCTTCGCTATTGCTTTATTTAATTTTAAGGGTAGTTATCAAATTTCATTCTTTTGACTTAAGTTATTGAATTGCAAATGGTGTTTATGTCAACAATTTATATAAACAATTTATATAAACAATTTATATAAACAATATTTTAAACAGCATATATGTAAGTAAATAGATATGTAACAACCGATGTTTGAATGGAATTATAATACAGTAAGTGTTTGATAATTAGAGAATAAATTTATACTTATTCCCTTTGTCGAGGGACCAATTAGTTTTGAAATATAAAACTAATAAAATATTTATACAAAATTGTGTACATATAATTAAACCAATCTATAGTAAGTGATCCATATTATAATGCTGTTACAATACCATGAAACAAGTTCGTCCTGTGACCACTAAAAATGGCGTCTCTTTCGGATGTCAACGCAAAATGAATCCACTAGGAAACGTGGTGGAGTCTATGCATTTTCGGCGAGCTAGCTAGCTTATAAAACACAGTTCACTTATATATAAATCACTATTTATTGGTTCATATGTACACAAGAAAAGGGCTAACATAAAATAATAACTTAAAGAAAATAAAATCACTTCTTTGTGATAGACACAACGCGCACTTCGCGAAACAATAGAGTCTATGAATTATCAGTTTGTGAGCTATACACATTAGTTAATTGAGAGAGGTTTTTTTTTTTAGTTAAATTGAGCGAGAGACAGAGAGATCTTAGTTTCGCGCACTGGTATCCGATTTATACATATCCTTTCCGTTGGACTTGGATCGGCAAACAGAACCGCGTGGCTTCTTAGCATTTCCGCACAAGAGTAGATAATTATAATTGTGACTAATCAAATAGTAAATCATAGGTCACGTGGACGGCAAATCAAGATAGGCGAAATTCCATTTTGACGGTTGACTGAATCTCTAGGAATCTATGTATTGACTTGACAAGCATGGTAAGAGCATTTGTGTGGTGGGGAGCGCGGTAGTTTGCATAGGCGCTTTCTGTACCTAACATAGCGGGGGCCTTGAACACTATGTGTTCAACAGGAGATCCAAAACGATAGTAGCGCTGGATCTTTCGGAGATGTTGAGCAGAGACACAAGAGAGCGGAGAGAAGAGTGTACAGATGATGGTCAAAACGGCGGCGGCCTTGAACCAAATGAAGAGCGAGTGAGAGACAATGTGTCACATGAAGATCACATGTCATAGAGAGCGAGCATTTCCACAGAATATGGAGAATGTGACAACGGGAAATGAAATGCGATTGTAGCAATGATGCTGAAGAGAGTGAGTTTGCAGATCGTTGTGGAGCAGAGAGTATAGTGACGGGCGGATTTGAAAAGATTAATAAATGAAGATAGAAAGCTAAGGGTTATGAAGAGAGTCTTCTGTCGGCAGCTTGAAGAGTTTGACGGCTGGTCGACGAAGAATTCCCGAGGTAGTCCTGAGAGTGACGACTCTGGTGATGCCATCCTTTCCAGGATGTGTCTCCAAAATCCTTCCCATCCTCCAGGAGAGCGGGCGAGAATTGTGGTCGTGGATCAAGACGAGATCGCCAACTTGCAGATTATCTGATGGTGAAGTCCATTTCAAACGCTGCTGGAGAGTGTAAAGGTATTCAATACTCCAGCGTTTCCACAGCCTCTGGGTAAAGGATTGTATTAGCTGCCAATGTTTTAACCGGTTGGTTGGAACCTGCGTTACGTCCTCTTCTGGAAGGGAGACGAGCGGAGCTCCGGTCAAGAAGTGTCCAGGAGTTAGAGGGACAAGGTCAGAAGGATCGTTGGATAGTGCGGTGAGAGGCCGAGAGTTCAAGATAGCCTCTACGTTAGTGGTGAGCGTGACGAAGTCCATCAGGTGAAGAATTTGCTTCCCGATGACTCGAGTGAGGTGGAACTTAGCGCTCTTGACCGCGCTTTCCCATAATCCGCCTTGGTGAGGTGCTGCTGGAGGCAGGAAGTGGAAATTTATATTCTGAGTAGCCGTAAAATCGAGTACGCTTTCCTTGAAATTTGGTAAGTTTCTGTATGCCAAATATGCCTTGTGCAATTTTGATGCTGCGCCTTTGAAATTAGTGCCGAAGTCGCAATATAAATCAGCGCAGAGTCCTCTCCGGTTAATGAAGCGGGTGAGTGCATCCAGGAAAGCTTCCGTGGACAGATCCATTGCGACTTCTAGATGTACAGCTTTGGTGGAGAAGCATACAAAGACGTTCAGAAAAACTTTGATTATCTTGGCGAGGCGTAGCGTATGAACCTTAACAAAGAAAGGTCCGGCGAAGTCGATTCCTGTACGAAGAAACGGCTTGGCAGGAGTCAGTCTTGAAGATGGAAGGTCGCCCATTAGGGGAAATGTGTTCCTAGGTTTTGCCTTAAAGCATGTGATGCAGTTGAAAATGCATGAGCGAATGGCGTTTCTTGCAGACAAGATCCAAAATTTCTGAGTGAGTATGGCCTGAAGTAATTGTGGGCCGGCGTGTAAATACGTGACATGATAATGACGTATCAACAATTGCGTGACATGATGCTTTTTTGGCAGTAAGATAGGGTGTTTTGCATTATAGGTCAGAGGTGCGTTTTTCAGACTCCCTCCGACTCTTAATATCGAATTTTCATCTAGGAAAGGGTGGAGTCGGTTTAATCTAACTGTGCAGCTTTTATTTAAATTTAATTTGGCTATATCTTCCGAGAAATGTGTTCGTTGAACTAATTTCAATATTTTAAGTTCTGCCTGTTTGAGTTCAGAAGTGTTTAAAGGGCCGAAAATTTTATTTACACTTTTAAGGTTGTTTATAAAGCGGAGCACGTAAGCCAAGGTGCGGTGTAGTTTTGTCCATGACGAAAATTTGTTGATAAGATCCCATTCGACGATCGTAGAGAGTCCCACAAGAAAGGGTTGAGTTCTAGTTACGGGCAAAATGTCCAACACCAGGATGGTGGTGTTTGGCCATTGTTGAACCGGAAGTGCTAGCCATGACGGACCGGACCACCACAGCGGATGGTTAAGAAGAGCGGAGGGGGTAGTGTTTCTTGTGGCGCAGTCTGCTGGATTATGCTTCGTCGGAACGTGGTACCACAGATCTGGGGGTACCCACTCCTGAATTTGGCTTACGCGGTTAGCGATATAGACTTTGAGCTTGTTTGGGGGTGTCCTTATCCACGATAGAGTAACTGTGGAGTCGGACCAACACCGTATTTGACTAATTGTAAAACAGGGCTTAATCAGCTCCTGTGCGTGATTAATTAATTTTGAAAGTAAGTGTGCACCGCAAAGTTCCAGTCTAGGCAAAGAAATACGTTTAAGCAGAGCTACTTTGGATTTGGCAGTCAGTAAGTGTACTTTAACGTTGTTTGGTTTGTGTGTGACTCTTACATAAACAACAGCCGAATACCCTTGTTCCGATGCGTCGCAGAAACCGTGTACTTGTATGTCTATAGAGTCATCTAAGTTAAGACAGCGAGGTAATTTTAATTTTTGCAAAATTGGTAAATCTCTTACGAATGTCTGCCAGTCTTGTGTAATGTTTGGTGGGAGCGGATCGTCCCATGAGATGCCTAAGGTCCAGAGCATATGGATTAGGCATTTAGCAAAAAATATGACCGGGGCAAGCCAGCCGCACGGATCATAAATGCGTGCAATAATCGAGAGCAGTGAGCGCTTTGTAAATGAGTGATCGGGTACCTCAATCTGATAGGAGAAAACGTCTATAGTTGGCATCCATTTAATTCCTAATATGCTAAGAAGAGGTTGATCAAAGGGTTGAAAAAATACCGGGTTTTCTTAAAATTCTTCCGGAATATTTTTTAGTAAAGCAGGTTCGTTAGAGGACCATTTTCTTAATTCGAATTGGCCTTTTTTCAGCAGATTTATGAGTTCTGTCTGAAGTGAGAGAGCTGAATTTAAGTCATTAGAGCCCGTGACAATATCGTCAACGTAAATGTTTTTTGTAATAACGTCGGCGGCACGAGGAAAAGCATTTCCTTCGTCTATAGCTAACTGTTGAAGTGTACGGATAGCCATAAACGGCGAGGGTTTGAGACCGTAAGTTACGGTTGTCAATTTATATATTGCGAGTGGTTGAGCCGGGTTTGAACGCCAAAGAATCAGCTGATAGGGCTGGTCTTCCGGAGAAACTTTAATTTGCCTGTACATTTGACGAACGTCACAGGAGAAAACAATGTTGGGCTTTCGAAATTGAAACAACACGTCACATATTTCGTTTTGTAACTTTGGGCCGCAATGTAGAACATCTTTTAGTGAAAGTCCCGTAGTCGTTTTTGCACTAGCGTCAAACACTACACGTATTTTGGATGAGGAGTTGGTTTCCTTAAAAACAGCATGGTGAGGCAAAAAATAATGATTTTTATTCAATATAGTGTTGTCACATAAGGTCATGTGACCTGAAAAGATATAATCGTCAATAAATTCTGAGTAAGCAATTTTAAAGTTTTTGTTCACGTTCAGTTTATTTTCCAAGAGCAGAAAACGTTTTTTCGCACTTTCAAACGATTTTCCTAAATTAGCAGCGTCCATTTTAAACGGGAGGCGGGTAACATATCTGCCGTTTGGCTGACGTGAAAAATTGTTTTTAAAATGATCTTCACATTGAGTATCCGATATAGTTAATTTTGTTGTCAACGGAGGCTCCTCTAAAGTCCAAAAATCTTGCAGGATTTTGCTTAGATTAATTTCGTTAGTGGTGAGCAGAACTACAGGATTGTTATCTGGTGGGTGAGTTTTTAACGGGCCTATTAGAACAAAACCGAAGATCGTCTCGACGGCAGTGGGCATGTTATTGGCTAAGTCCACTTTATTTCCTGTTATGATTTTGCCGTAGAGATCAGCCCCAATTAAAACATCGACTTTGTTCGGGTTAGCAAAATGAAGATCGGCTAACTTCAAAAATCTAGTTTTCCTATTTAATTCCACGCATGGTGTTATTTTTGGCAAGTTAGAAGTGATTTCATTCATTACCAACACGGGATGACTATAAGAGACGATATTTCCTTCAAGTGTGGATAAATTAATTTTTGCTAAGCCTTTAATTGGTGTTGAAATGTTTGAAATACCATTTAGTAATATGTCTACTGGAGTCAGTTTAATGGAGAGCTCATTTGCACAATCCGTTGTTATAATTAGTCGATTGGCTGCCGGGATCCAGGAGTGCTGTATAAATTTTGAATTTATTTTGTGCGGAAATTAGTTTAATTTTTAAAGTGCCGAGCATGACAGCAACGTTGTCCAAAACATTATTAGTTGCATTGTGAGTTGAAATTGAGTGGACATTATTTGTACGTGGTTTCCGGTCGGGGGTTGGTTGTGAGAATGGAATGTTGATTGGCCGAGCAAAGGTCCCGTTTAATCTGGTAGCCGGTGAGTATTGTTGACAGTGTCCTAGTCAATCTTGTTGTTTGTTTACGTTTACTTGAGTTGTGCGGGGTAATGAAGAGTTTAACTGCAACAGGGTGTGATGTTTTTGATTACATAACTGGCATCTTTTTATCGATGAACATTGTGCGCAGTTCCCAAACAATTTACACAAAAATGTTTATTTTTAACAAAGTTCAATCGATCTGAGACATTTAAACTCTGGAATTTGAAACATTGATAAATTGAGTGGGTTTTCTCATTGCAATATACACATATTTAAGTAGATAAAGTATTTGCATGAAACGAGAATTTGTTTTTATTTTCATGACGTGGTGCTATGTTTGTTTTTGAGGTCATTTGTGGTTTAGGGGGAATGAGTTTGGCTGTATTGTTATGTGTCGCAGCATTCTCCAGTTTCATACATTCGTCCTTAAGAAAATGTAATAATTCTGTCACTGTAGGAACGACATTTCTCCCGTCTCTTTTGTCTTCGAATTTCTTGGCCAAATCATAGTCTAACTTTCTAAACATAATGGCGAAAAGTGTTAACTCATTAGAAATGTCGTAGCTTAATGCATTTAAAGCTTGTGCGTTTTCGGTGAAGGTATCAACAAAAAATCTTAACCCTTTAACGGAATGAGTATTTAGTGTGGGCAAATCAATTATTTTACTAATATGGAGATTAATTAGTCTGCGAGGATTCTGAAATCTCATCTGAAGATTTTGCCAGGCGATTGCATAGTTCACGGGGGAAAGAGGTAAACCGTTTAATAAATTGAGTGCCTCCCCACGCAAACATGACAACAGATATGAGAACTTTTCGACGGGAGCGAGTGACTCGTTTTGATTAATGGTAGTATCGAATAAGTGAAAAAAGTTTGTCCATTCACTCAAATTGCCAGAAAAAAGAGGTAAATTAATTTTTGGCAATTTAACTAATTGTCTTCTTGGCATAGTCGGAGAATCGCGTGACGCGTGTGAGGCATTCAACTCCGTTTCATTTGAGCCTAAGTGAGGTAACAAATTTTTAACGGATGTTTTAATTTCAATAACAGATTCCGAAAACTCATCCTGAATTTTTAAAACCTTTTCTAGATCAAAATCAGCTGGTGCAGTTTGTGTTAGCTTATCGACGAGATTGTCAAAGTCCATTACATTCGTTTGAACTGACGAATAATAGTTTATTTACTAAAACTATTTACTAATAGTTAAATAAAAACTTATTTACCATAATTTCCGGTAATTGCCCGACTGTGTGTTTCT
>JAGFPH010000268.1:714833-731738 GCA_018207615.1 Philaenus spumarius | reverse complement strand
ACAATTAATCTGAATTGTCATTTTAAAGGTCAGGACAGTCCGAATGTTGTAGCGTTCACCCTACTTTAGCCCGATTACTTCTTTTTGACCTACACCCGTGTCTTGCGGTTACATACTCTTTTCGCCGCAAGGGCTGTAATACCCTTTTGACTCACTGACGGCAGCACTGACTGGACTCTTGTGCGCGACTTTGCCGTTGGCTATGCTCGCCATCTTGCCTTTATTCAGTCAATCGAACGATATGGCGTAGGTCATGGCTTGCTTTGTGCGACACAAAATGTAGTATTTTCGTTCTCTACAACATGAGTTAATAGCTGTATACCAGGTAAAATACCTATTTTTACTTAAATGTAGCATCTAGTCTCACGGATATCTGAATTTTCTCTATAATTTGAAATGTTATTAGTATTAGTTGCCGTTTGTTAAGTATAACCTATTGTATTTTTGCAAGAAGCAATTTGTAAATTAATTAACCATATAAATTTTTCTATTTTGTAAAGCCTACAACTATTAAATAGTCTAAACAGAGATTTTAATAATTAGCCTGGAAAAAATACATAATTTAAACTAAAGTGAACCCATGTGTGATTAGCTACAAGTTATATTTGGTGCTTTAAAGAGTTCCTGTAAAAGTATAATTCAGCCAGTCAATTAAAAACAGTATATTTGTTTCAGTTTGCCAGAAACAAAGAGTAACTCTGTGACAGTTAATCTTGATATGAAACTAAAGTGAAACTTATGCATTATAACGTCGTATTAGACCAAATCGGCACGTTCAAACAAATTACAACATGCCATTTTATTTTATAAGCAGTTTTGTATGAAATAGAATTTAAGATTAGCCTATGTGTACAATGATCCAATTTTCTTTGTTGTTTCTTTCGTAAATCTCTAATTAAATAATATAATTAAATACAGGGTGGGTTTTTCTTTAATTTTGTAAGGGAGGGCATTAATTAAATCAATCTGTCATTTTGGGGCGTATACAATTTCATTCTTTTTATATTAAGGGCCTATCAATTTTTTTTAAATAAACTAATGTTATTGTTATAAATGTGTACATTAATTGTATTTATCCAATAACCTGTCAAGGAAAATTTCAGATATCTCGACTTCGGGAATTAAGGTAAGACTTGTGTCTGGTATATTTTGCTTTTATAAACTTTCTGTATGTGCCATCCATTTTATTTGAGTCCGGTACGCATTCCACTTAGTTTTTACTTTTGGATGGTAACAATGTGGATATCGTTAATTTTTTTAAATTTGTTCTTTTACTTTTTTTATGAACAAAACAAAGTTGGCCATTTTTTCTTTTTCAATGATGCAAATGTAGAAAACTCACCCCATCTGAAGTTTAACTATCTTTAAAATATTAGTTATTTTAATACATTTTTATAATTTATGACGAAAATATGTACACGCCGAATTTCTGTTCCTTCTCAAGTGTTTAGCCTGTACTCTGGTGATAATCGCTTCAACTTGTTGTTCGCGGAGGAATACTAAAAAAATAATATATCCGTTAATTTTGAATGTGTGAGAAAGCTGTGTTTAATAAAACATACTCACATACATTGTCACGCATTTGAGTACGTTCACAGGGTTATCGCCTTTATGAAGATACCCTATATTTGCTAGCGGAAGAATGAAACGCACACAAACTCAACGCTAGTAGTGTACAGCTCTGCCACTTGGAGAGCAGCGGTCAAATCAGAAATATTGTTTTACTCATGCCGAGTCTTAAAAATAAATCGTTCTTTGCTGCGTCAAAAATATAATGATGGAATGGTGGATGAAATTTAAAACAAAAATCAGATAACAATAAAATTTGGTTATTAATCACGAGGCATAATAAATTAACAAAAACTACTAATTAGAGAGACACAGTCATACCATGCCTTTCGAAGTTGAACAGCTTGATATTCATATTAGCGCAGCATCCACATGTATAATCCAGACAGTCGCAAGGAAGGACACCAAAACGCAGGATTCGTGTCTTCAGTGTAGGCACGACCTGGGTGACATTAGTCAACATTGGTACTGGTTGGTCTTCATCGTCATAGTAAATCGTCATCAAGTCCAGTCCTGCAATAGAAGTCGGCCATCTTTAAAAGCACGACAAACAAATTAAGCAAGAAAATAAACATCAGGTGTTTGTGTCCTAGTTGCGTAGAAAGTGGTAGTGGAGGAGGAGGAAACAATTTGGGAAACATAGGAAACCTACGTTGGAAACAGTTTTGTTAAGTGTCAGCTAAATTAAAAATAATTCGACCACGCAGCTGAACTGCGGATGTGAGTTGAGCGAATTTCCGTAATTAAGTTTATATGTTTTAGGGTTTCAACCAACTATTTGGGAAATTGTACTGCTAGTACGAAATATATTAGTAGAATTTGTTTGCAGCTATTCAGCGCCTTCGTGAGTAGACTAATTTCCCAAGTAGTTGGTTGAAACCCTAAAACGTAGAAACTTAATTTTGGAAATTCGCCCAACTCACATCCGCAGTTCACGTGATCGAATTTTCTTTCTTTTTTACTTTCTCCACCCTATACGTAGTATATGGAGAAAGTATTGTTTTCGTAAAAATGTTCGAATTTGAATTTTCAGTTGAATTATCTGTTTTGGTGCTCCCAGAACCCCAAAAAATTGTTTAGTGCAATTATCTGTGTTGGTGCTCCCTGAACCCAAAAATATTTGTAGTGGAATTTTTTGTTTTGGTGCTCCCTGAACCCAAAAAAGTGTTTTTAACGTGGTGTCTGTCTGTCAGTGTGTCAGTATGTATACACGACCAGAGGGGACACTATTGGTCCGATTTTCATGAAATTTGGTATGTAGGTACTAAACCCTAATATCTCCAGGCGTTTTTTTCATTTTTTGTAATTTTTAATTTTTAAGGGTAATTTACCCCAAAAAACCAATAAAAAACGACAAAAATGCAAATTTCTCAAAAACGGCTCTAACGATTTTGATCAAATTTTCAGTATTTATAGTGCTTAAGATGCCAAACAAAATGACACCACCCGCTTTTATCAAAACTTCGGCGTTTCATAATTATGGGGAAATGTTAAAAAATAAACAAGTTTATGTTGTCAATCTAGCATCACGGCGACGGCCGCACGGGGTAGCACAACGGTAGCGAGGACGGCCAGTAATTCAAAGGTCGCGCGATCGAATCCCGCCTGGGACAATAACTTTTTTATACGATTGACGTAGGTAGAATATTATTTTTTTGTTTTGTTCTAAAAAGTAGTAAATAAAATGATTAAAAACAATATTATTTTGACTACAGTAAATTGGGAGAAAGTTTGTGTCAGTTAACTGATACCGTTTATTTTAACGAAGTTTATTAATTCCGCTTTGAATTACATTTGATAAAATAAGCCCAACAAACAATACATAATCTATCATTGATAAATAAAATGCAAACATAAAATTACCTTCTAACTATACTATTTAAAAATAAACTGTATCAGGAACTGGCACATACTTTCTCACAAACATATTTAAATTATTAAACGTCACGGTGACTTGTAGGGTGGGGTAGGAGAGGTGATTTTGTATTAAAGTTGTTTTCCCATAAAAATCCATAAAATAACGGAAAAACCAACTTTTCTCAAAAACGGCTCGAACGATTTTGATTAAAATTTTACAGTTTATAGTACTATAGATCCCTAATAAACTATAAAATTTTAATCAAAATCGTTAGAGCCGTTTTTGAGAAAAATTGATTTTTCCATTATTTTAAGAGTTTTTTGGGGAAAATTACCCTTAAAAATAAAAAATTCACAAAAATGAAAAAACCCCTGGAGATACCGTGGATTAGTACCTCCATACCAAATTTCATCAAAATCGGACGACTGGTTTAGGCTCTAGGTCTGATAACATCCACACAGACACACAGACACACAGACACACACACAGACATCACTCCGAAAACCACTTTTTTAGGTTCAGGGGGGCCCAAAACGGATATTTCCACCAAAAACTCAAACTCGAAAATTTTGACGAAAACAATACTTTCTCCATATACTATGGTATAAAGGGAGAAAGTAAAAGTGATAAAATATACATCTTCTATATATATAAAATTCAATGTATGTCCTTCTGTCCTTTATACATTACCAAACCGTCCATCCGATTGCTTTGAAATTTTGCATAGTAACACAGGTTAACCCTGGGAAGGTTTTAGGCCATTTACCGAAGTCCTAGGACATTAGGGCTACGCCCCAGTGGCCCTCAAAGTTTCAATGTTAATCTTATGGAAGAAGAAGAAAGATTTCTTTTGATTTTATCAGGGGCACAAAAAACAGCTGTTCGTATGAAAAGCTTAAAACAGCTGATTTTGATCAACAGCTGATTTTGATCAACAACTGATTTGGATCAAAAACTGAATATAATTTTAGGTTAGGTAAATCAAGCAATGAGCAGAATCCCATTATAATTTACATCGGCCCTCAGTGATACGAATTACAGGCTTTCAAAGTTTCAAATTAAGCAATAGCGAAGCATTGCCGGGTCCAGCTAGTAATCTATAAATAACTATAAACAAATATGCTGCCTCAAGAACAGAAATTTAAACAAAATTTTAGAAACGAAAAAAAGGACAGAAGAATTTAACATAAAAAACATTGTTTGTCAAACTATCATCAATTATATTGGCAGAATTAATTACGTACCCCTTAGGAAAAGCCCGATTTGGGGTTACCGTCGAGAAATGAAGAACCAGTGGCAGAAGCAGAAAATAAGTACTACTTGATACAAAAAAACGGTACCAGAAACTGGCACATACTTTCTCGTAACCATATTTAAATTATTAAACAGATTCACTGTGACTTCATAATTGTAGGAGGCGTAGGAGAGGTGATTTTAAACTAGGAGATTAACTAATAAATATTATTATTATTAGCTAGAGAGAAAACTATTCGATCGATTTCGAACAAATTTGCACCAAACACGTCAATGGGGCCAGTATAGATGCACGAAAAAAAGGTTTTGGAAAATGTTGAAAAACAACCCCCTTTATGGCTCTTTTTTTTAATAGGCCTAACATCGGAAAAATGAGCTATTGCAGTGGCCCTTATGGTGAGACCCAAGGTCGGGAGTAGCAAATGAGCACCGATCATGGTCCCCAGAACACGTTTTGGGGTGTCATTAAAGATCATATATAGCCTATATATATATATATATATATGTGTATGTATATGTATGTATATATGTGTGCGCACTCTAACGGACGCATTTTACATCCGATCTGGACCAAATTTGGTACACACAGTGGGTTTCTTAAGTCGCTTGAACTGGTAGGTTAACCAAACGAATTGACCGGAAGTAGACCAAATTTTTGACCGGAAGTAATTTTATGTATAAGTGTCTGATTTAGTACACAGGTTGGTTTTCCATATCGCTTGGACGAGTTCGTTAGCCAAAAAAATTGACCGGAATTAGATCAAATTTGTGACCGGATGTAACATGTATATATGTGTGCGCACTCTAACGGACGCATTTTAAGTACGAACATTTGGTACGCAGGTTGGTTTTCTAAGTTGCTTGAACGAGTTCGTTAACCAAAAAAAATTACCGGAAGTAGACCAAATTTTTGACCGGAAGTAAATTTTTTTTGAGATTTTTCGTACTATAATTACATTTTTTCGAAGTTTTATTTGAAAAAACAGACATACGAAATAATTCAGCTAATTTGGTTTTTTACGCGACCTTATAGCCCATCTGGTTCCTCCAAAAACAATCAAAACGTAAAATACCGTAAAAGTACCAGAATTAAATCCACGGCTTTTTACCATGGTGACCGATGGCAATATATTTGGTACATGCTGGCAGCACCTTCGTGAGTAGATCAATTTCCCAAATAGTTGTTTGAAACCAAAAAACATATATAAATTTAATTTTGGAAATTCCCACAACTCACGTCAGCGGTTTTAGCTGCGTGGTTGAATTATTTTCATATTGCAATGATGCTCTGTACACGTCTGGAAGATATTTCCTTGTGGACGACAGATACAAAATACTTACCCTTAGGATCAAGTAGTACGACCAACTGCCAACATACAATTCCAAGTACTGCGGCAACTACGAGATGTTTCATTTTGATTTATGTCTGCCTGAAAACCAATCATATAATACAGATCATATAAACTAAAACCTACAAGGAAAACGAATCTGACATTCAAATAAAAAAGTTCGTTAATTTCTTCAGCCATTTTTACTTTCTCACCCCTATACGTTGTATATGGAGAAGGTATTGTTTTCGTCAAAATTTTCGAATTTGAATTTTTAGTGGAATTATCTGTTTTGGTGCTCAATGAACCCCAAAAATATTTTTAGTGTAATTATTTGTTTTGGTGCTCCCTGAACCCCAAAAAGTGTTTTTTTGGTGATGTCTGTCCGTGTGTCTGTTAGGATGTGTACAGAGCTGGAGACCATACCAACGGTCCGATTTTGATGAAATTTGGTATGTTTGTGTAGTTCTTTAATATCTCCAGCTGTCTTTTTCATTTTTTCAAATTTTTGATTTTTAAGGGGGTTTACCCCCCCCCCCCCCCCCAAATGGCAAAGAAAAACAAGAAAAATTAAAATTTCTCAAAAACGGCTCTAACGATTTTGATAAAATTTGGCTTATTTGTAGCCCTTAATGTACCCTACCATATTCAAACAACCGGATCTTTCTAAAAATTCTCGTTTAGCTGATAATAATAATAATAACTAATTTTTGGGGGTTTTTGGCCAAAAAGGGAGTTGTTTTCAAATTTTTTCAAACCCTTTTTTCGTGCATCTATACAGGCCTAATTGATATGTTTGGTGCAAATTTGTTCAAAATCGATCGAATAGTTTTAATAATAATAATATTATAATATAATAATATGATATGGATGTATGTTACATGCATCTAATATTTTTTCCACGGTATGTCCTACTTTTGCATTTCTAAATAACCACCTCCTATGCTACTCTTGGGAAGGTATAAAGTTTCAACAGGGAGAAAGTATGTGGCGTTTATTAGCAATGTCAGTCATACACATTTCAGTGTACTATTTTTTACTTTTAAATAAATTCTTGATTGGCAAATTTGAGGCGTGCTCGTTTGAAACGCCAATAGAAAATATTTCAGTATCTTTTGAACCACGGCGTGTGACCAGGGTAAAAAAGTGCCAATCAAGACTTGAATTATTACTAAAAGTTCGTATAAATTTATTACTACCCTTAATTGTTTATTAGGTCAATAATTAAATGTACACAGTTTCTCACAAAAAAAATTTCAATCGCAAGTCACCATCAGTCAGTGTTTGTTCACTGATAATGGTGACTTCAATATAGAAACGTGTTTGTTTATTAAACATTTTTTGTGATAAACTGTTTGCATTTTATTATTTATATAGGCTTAGTGTTTTTCAGCACGAGTACAGTTCGAGTTTAAATGTTATTAATTATTTATTTTAAATTCTTTCCTACAGCCTATAGGTCCAATAGTGACGGTCCTTATTGACCTATTACAAAAAATTACATTCGTTTGGGAGTGCAATACTATTCGAGTAAAAGCATCGATCCAGTGAGCGGAGCGAACGTTCAGAAGACTGGAATATGATATTATATTGGTAAAGCGCTCGAGCGGGACTAGAATATCGCTTGTATACACTTTCGTTTTTATTAAGGCCGGTCTTGTTTTTAGTTTCCGTCATGAGCGTACTACCGTACATTTAAATTTGCAGAAAGCTCCAATGTATAGTTAGTAGGGTAACAAAATTCGCACCGATGCTTTACTGTTATAAGGTGACTCGACTGAATATCATGTTTTTCGTCTTGTTTATAAGCAAACTAGCTGGCCCGATCCGGCTTCGCACGGACAAACAAATCAAAGTTAAATGTATATTAACAAAAAAAATATTATATCAATAAATATATTACACTATGTTTTCTTACGGGAATTTTTAGTAACTTTGACCCCCCAAACCTCCCTAAAATTTCGAATTTTTGAAAACCTTTCTTACCGAGCACCTAGGGTCCTAGAGGTAGCTACATGCCAAATTTCATTCCAATCCGTTCGGTGGTTTTGGAGAAATCGTGATTTAGTAACTTTGACCCCCGCCAAACCCTCTCTAAAATTTCGAATTTTTTAAACCCTTTCTTAGTGAGCACCTACGGCTCTAGAGGAAGCTACATACCAAATTTCATTCCAATCCATAGATAGTAGATTTAGAGAAATCGTGATTTAGTAACTTTGACCCCCCAAACCCCCTACAATTTTGAACTTTTTAAAAACCTTTCTTAGTGAGCACCTATGGTCCTAGTGGAAGCTACATACCAAATTTCGTTCCAATCCGTTCAGTAGTTTTTGAGAAATCGTGATCAGTGAGTCAGTGGATTTGGCTTATCTATATATATAAAAGCGAAATACCACTCACTTACTCACTCATCACGATTTCTCAAAAACTACCGAACGGATTGAAATGAAATTTGGTATGTAGCTTCCTCTAGGGCCATAGGTGCTCACTAAGAAAGGGTTTGAAAAAATTGGAAATTTTAGGAGAGGTTTGGGAGATCAAAGTTATTAAATCACGATTTCTTCAAAACTACCGAACGGATTGGAATGAAATTTGGTATGTAGCTTCCTCTCTGTATGTGGGCTTTTGGGGTGCTCACTAAGAAAGGGTATGAAAAATTTCGAAATTTTAGGAGGGGTTTGGGGGGATCAAAGTTACTAAAATCATAATTTCAGATCTTTTATTATTATGACAATATAGTGCTTTTATTATTTAAGATCTATATATATATATATATATATAAGCCAAATACCACTCACTGACTGAACACTTAAAAAGAATACAATTACGGTAATAAGACTGAAAATACCAACCACCAAGGGCAACGCCGTACGGGTCAGCTAGTATATATATATATATAGATATCTTTAATCAAAATTTGTAGTTTACAGAACACCTTTTTGGTGTGTCATTAAACATTTTATATGTGTGTTCGCACTCTAAAGGGCACATCATACTTCCGATTCGGTCCAAATTTGGTACTCACGTTAGTTTTCTAAGTGGCTCGCACAAGTTCGTTATCCAAACAAATAGAACAACCGGAAGCACTTGTTTTACTGGAATTAATTTCTTTTATTATTTTCGTACTAGAATGAAACTTTTTTGGGGTTTTATGTAAACAAATAAGTAGAAATGATTATTCTGCACATTTTGTTTTTTTTACACGGCCTTATAGCCCGTCTGGTTTCCCCAAAACCGATCAAAACGTAAAATACTATAAAAGTACCCGTTAGAGGGCGAACACCCCCCCCCCCCCACACACACTTACATAGCAAATGTTTAATGACGCCAAATACCGTGTTCTGGGGACCATGATCGGTGCTCATTGAGCACTCCCGACCTTAGATCTTACCTTAAACTGCAATAGATCATCTTTCCTGTCGAAATTCGCTAATTAAGTTGATAGGCCTATTACTTGGAAAACAATCCATTTCACTGAAGATTTTCCCAACATTAATTACAATTTTAAATGAGAACGCGACATTTAATAATTATTAATGTTAGTAGGCCTTCAGGTAACAATCGTGTTTTTACAATAACAAAATAAATACAATTTCTGTTCGTTTATGTATGATAAAACTTGCAAAAATTACATTAATGTTCATATATAAATTGTGTTATTTAATTTCTCTAAAATATAATTTAGAAAAAATGGCCTCTAAATCAAGAAACTATACCAAAATAATACATTTTAATTATTTTTCATAATCTGTAAACTTATATTTTATATTTTACAGGATAAAATTACAACATAAACTTTTTAAACATTTTATTGTTTTACGCTAAAGAAAACGCCGGTAATTTGTAAAAATTCACTTTTTGTGGAAAAAGATTTTATTTCACTTGTAAAAAATTTACCTCTAACTTGTACCTTTCTAGAATATGCCCCTTGTAGTAACTAAAGATTTAACTTCTTGCTAAAACAATGAAGCTGTTCTGTACTTACATGTAAAGTAGCCTAGCCAAAGACAGCAGGGTGACTGGTAGCCTAGCCAAAGACAGCAGGGTGACTGATTCTTCAGCACACGTAGATTTCTTGTTTAGATGCACAGCACAGTGGGTTCGGAGATCATTGACACCTTCATACCGACAATAAACTTTCCTTCGAGCAATCACACGTGCCTTTAAACTGTCCAATTGTTCATGAATAATCAATTAATATACATTCCATTGTTGTTCTGGTGTTATTACATGTTATGGTGGAGAATGATTTGTTGGTTGTATTTTGAAGTGTAACCTTATTAGCGAATTTCCATCGGAAAAACGGGCTATTGCAGTGGCCCTTATCGGGCCAAGGTCGGGAGTAGCAAATGAGCACCGATCATGGTCCCCAGAACACGTTTTGGAGTGACATTAAAAATCATATATACATATATATGTATATATGTGTTCGCACTCTAGCGGCCGAATTTTAAGTCCGATTTGGTACGTCAGCGGTCCAGCTGCGCGGTCGAATTTTCATTACTTTATGTTATTTGTAAAAAGCAAATTATCAGTCCTTAGCAGCCAATACACCATCAGTGCCTTTTCGCTACATTTCAATTCAATCACTTTTAATAGCTAATTTCTAGGTGCTATGTATTCCCTTTCTACAGACTCTTGAAAAAATCAGGCGCAAATAATTCGATCAATCCTTTCCACTTATTCGCTCTACTGACATTCCTACGTTCCGGAACAGTTCATACAAGGAGTAATAAAAAAACTGCGAATAATTTTATTACAATCGAAATAATAAGCTTACATAGAATTTGAATTTTCTCCTTCAGCGTACTGTCCTTGGCTAGCGATGCACTTGTCCCAACGTTGTATCCATGGCTGGAAGCATTTCTGGATGGCTTCTTTCGGAAGGCTTTTCAGTTGCTGGGTCGTGGACATCTCAAAGTCGGGAAAGGTGTCAAAACGTTTCCTTTTAGCTGGTTTTTTTATTTTTGGGAATTGCCAGATGTCGCATGGTGCTACCTTAATCTGATGAGTAAGGTGGATGTGGACAAAAAGGAGCACTTTTCCGGTCAGAAACTTTCGAATCATGAGCGACTGGAGGCGCAGCGCGTTTTCGTGTTGAAGAAGGAAGCCCATATTTCTGGTCTCTTTCTTCGCACGTCGTTTAGCAAACGTTCCAGTACCACTTTGTAAAATGAAGTTGTTCCCCTTGAAACGAACTCTGATCGCACTAATCCCTCACTATCGAAAAAAAACAAAGAGCATGACCTTGATGTTCGACTTAGACTGACGTGTTTTAGGGCGATTGAAGTTACTGGTTTTTCATTGATAAATCTGAATTTTTGTCTCAGGATCATATTCATAGACCCAACTTTCATTTCCATTTACAATTGTAGCCATGAAGTCAGGATCTGCATGAAGACGATCCTACAATTTCTTGCAAACTGAGGCACGATTTTTCTTCTGTTCACCAGTCAAAAGTCTGGGAACAAATTTTGCACTTACTCGTTTCATTTGCAAATTATCGGTCAAAATGCTTTGCATGAACCCGTACGAGATGTTAAGTTCTTCGGTAAGCTCTCAAATAGTCATTCGCCTGATTGAACGAACAAGTTTGGCCACTTTTGCACGTTATCTTATGTCTTAGAGGTCGAAGGACGACCCGACCGTCTTTGTCCTCGACCGACTCATTTCCGCTTTTAGATAGCTCATACCACTTGTAAACAGTGTTCAGAGTTACCACATTATCACCATACACCGATTTTAACATTTCATGAGCTTCTTAAGCATTTTTTGCAACGTAAAACAAAACTTAAGGACCTGCTCCAGTAAACGAGAAAGCAACCGGAAACGCAACCGCTTCTCACTGTATCCCTATCTAAACAGTGCAATTCCTTGCAGCTGAACGCTTTGACATTGCCTCATTTCATACCATTTTATAAGTCAATCTTTTGTAGTTGAGTGTTGAAAAAAAAAAACTGAATATTCTTTATAAAATTTCGGATTTGGCTTGCAAATTATTTTTCATTATTAATTTTTTATTGTGTTAGGAAAAAAATTCAAACTTTGTACTTACAAATTGTCAATTATAACAAATCAAAAGCATTAAAAAAATGTAAATTGCAAGACGGATACGTACTGAGACTGTGCAAATGAGACTTTGCAAACAATTTTATGACAAAAATTAAACGAAATAAATGGTTTGAAATTTAACATTGCTCTTATGGGATAAAAATTCAAGATGGCCGCCACTACAGCAGACCCTTAATTTGAATGCGTTGTGGACACGACAGACACGGTAAACTCGACCTCACATCTTGTCACTGCCTGTCTCAACAGGTCAGCCTATCAGACATATTAGATCAAATGGATCTAGTGTGAGCAGTTGCTGTTATGAAAATTCATTCACCGTATTTTTGTATCACACCTTGTAGTTGTAGTGTATAAAAACTTAACAATATTGTCTGTCAAAATTATTTAATGTTCTCGAACACCAAAGTAGTACAGCTCTTCTTCTATCAAAATATCTCACAACACAGTTCCACGGTTTTAGGCGCTTTACCGGCGGCCAATGCATGTTAATTCGCTCACGGCTTCCACTAGGTTATGTGACCAGTCAGTGAGTCGGTAGACGTTCGGCTTTAGTGGGCGGAGCAGTTAGTTCTTGGGGAAGGGAACATGCCACTTCAACGGTCAGTAATTACTGAAGGTCACCGACAAAAAGTTACGATACCAAATCAATCGATAATTTTATTAGTAACTAGAGAGCTCTGCCCTCTGCTCGTTTCGATCATCAACCTCCGTGGCGAAGCAAATGCAAACCGATTATTGTATAATCTTATATTTTTATGGAAATTACTGTTGATTAGGACAGAGGCTTGGTTTGGGGGTATTGGTGTGGTGATAGCGGTACCTGGATCCTGATGCATGTGCAGTAGAACCAGAATTTTTATTATTACAGAGTCACTTAAATTAGGGTAAGGTTGTGATGGTAGCGGTGGCCTGGATCCTGATGTAGGACCAGAGTTTATATATGGGTTGATATAAACAAGTTAGGATTCTACACTTCTCACACAGTTCTGGCTGCTACTAGGAGTGTTTAAAGTGGAAACCAAACTGGTTCTGCTTGCAACTGCAAGTCTAGTGAAGGGAGGTTCATTGAAGAGCACCAATACTGGCCGTCACTATTGTCCTCGTGTGCAAGAGCCTTTATTAGCGAATTTCCATAGGAAAAATGAGCTATTGCTGTGGCCCTTATAGTGAGACCCAAGGTCGGGAGTAGCAAATGAGCACCGATCAAGGTCCCCAGAACACGTTTTGGGGTGTCATTAAAATTCATATATATATAAGTTATATGTAAATATGAGTTCGCACTTTAATGGCCGCATTTTAAGTCCGATTTGTTTCAAATTTGATACACGTGTTGGTTGTCTACGTCGCTCGGACGAGTTCGTTAGCCAAAAAAATCCAACAATCGGAAGCACGTTTTTTTACTGGAAGTAACTATTTTTTTAGATTTTTCCTACGAGAATGATTTTTTTAATAGTTTTTTCTACAAATATAAATGTAGGATGTTATTCTGCACTTTTTGTTTTTTACGTGACCTTATAGCTCGCTTGGTTCCCCCAAAATCGATCAAAACGTAAAATACCATAGAAGTACCCGGTTCAAAGCCATGTGGTGGACTCTACCGTGGGGTTGGCGTGCGAAGCACGCAATGAATTGTGTATTGAAGATATTTCCAATATATTGGTTGGCGTGCGAAGCACGCAATGATTTGTGTATTGAAGATACTCCCAATATGCGGAATGGCGTGCGAACCATTTTGCAGCTATTCAGCACCGTCGTAAAACATAGGCCTATAAACTTAATTTTGGAAATTTGCTCAACTCAAGACAGCGGTTCAGCTGCGTGGTCGAATTATTGTCGATCTTGAAACGCTCCTGCAGCCAGCTACATCATTGGGAAAATAAAGTTGTTTCTGGTCAACCTTTGATCGTTTTTTCAAGCGCTAAGCTTACCGTGTAAACACGCAAGAGTGACCGTCCAAGAGTTATTGTATCCAGCTCTGCGTTTGACAGCGAACATGTTAGGCTAATGCTCACGAGCGGTCAGGAATACCTAGAGTTAAACGTACCGACTCAACATGGTCTGCGACAACGCTGCGATTTCTCAACGGCTGGTTTTCCCCTCAGGTGCTACTTGACCGCAAGAACGGCTACGGCTAAGCAGTACCTTTATTTCGATCATGCAACTCAGACGCGATGACTACATATCGGTAAGACGAACAGTTTAAATTGGTAGGTTTCAGACCAGAAAAGTAGGTATACAAGTGAGTTTGTGCCATCAGTCGCTAGGAGCTCTTAGGGCGCGTCTTGCTGGCCGGGTGTGGGACAAGGATGAAAAGAGGAGGAGAGACATAAGTAATCGAATCCGCAAACATATTTTTATACCTGTTTCCTTGGTCTGAATTTTTAACATGGACACTTTTCGTCTTATTGATATGTAATCGTTGCTCAGACGGACTGGATTTTACCTCAACAAAATGGCCCTAGCGAGCTCTTCGAAAGAGTGTTTGCTCATTCGGAAGTAATTGAAATAATTCGACCACGCAGCTAAACCGCTGACGTGAGTTGAGAAAATTTCCAAAATTAAGTTTATATTCCTATGTTTTAAGGGTTTCAACCAAAAATTTGGGAAATAAGTCTATTCACGACGGTGCTGAATAGCTGCAAAATGGTTCGCACTACAATGGTTCCGCATATTTTGAGTATCTTCAATACACAAAACATTGCGTGCTTCGCACGACATTACTTATATTGAGAGTATCTTCAATACACAATGCATTGCGTGCTTCGTAAGCCAACCCCACGGTTGAATCCACCACATAGCTTTGAACCGAGTACGTCTATGGTATTTTACGTTTTGATCGATTTTGGGGGAACCAAGCGAGCTATAAGGTCGCGTAAAAAAACAAAATGTGCAGAATAACATCCTGCATTTATATTTGTAGAAAAAATGCAAAAAAGGCCATTCTCGTAGGAAAAATCTCAAAAAATAGTTACTACCGGTGAAAAACGTGCTTCCGATTGTTGGATTTTTTGGCCAACGAACTTGTCCGAGCGACGTAGACAACCAAAATGTGTACCAAATTTGAACCAAATCGAACTTAAAATGCGGCCGCTAGAGTACGAACACATTTACACACATATATATATATATATGATTTTTAATGACACCCCAAAACGTGTTCTGGGGACCATGATCGGTGCTCATTTGCTACTCCCGACCTTGGGTCTCACCATAAGGGCCACTGCAATAGCTCGTTTTTCCTATGGAAATTCGCTAAAACCGATTCATCCTAACACAAGTATTCATATATTGTAACAAAGAAAATATCCCTTTTGAAATCTTGAACTCACCAATGGACGAACCGAATAATTTTGTTTCCTATATGTTAGAAATATATAAACTTTGTATCGAGTACACTTGTAACTCCATATCTGGACTCATACTGTTTAAATGGCTAATCTGTAACGTAACTTACACGGAACAACCAAAAACCGGAACGGATTCGCATGTAGTGTGAGTCGAAGGCTGCGGAATCGCAACGCTCGTGTATATCCCATATTGTCTACAAAATAAACAGTAAATAGCTCCACATATTTGTATTTTTTGTTTTGCGTTTATTGTTAACAAATAATTATAAACATTTAAAAACTCAACAGTAGTAAAACAATACGTGTCTGTTTTCCAAAGTCAAAGATTCCAGGTTCGAATCTCGACGGGGAATAGATATTTTCTCACAGTTTGGTAGTAGGTAAATACAGTTGTCTTTATACATTTATACAAGGCCTAAATAAATAATAAAAATACTATAATTTCTTCACTAAGCTTTCATAACTTCCACACTGCCGATCCATCCTCTTGCGCTGTCGTCATAGTCTTCTTCTTCTTCCTCAGACTCTACGTCAGGTGGTGGAGGAAGTCCTTGAACAGAATTTCACATTAGACGGTTTATATTTTTTTCAATTATATGTCCGCACATTTGCCATCATTTGTGTTTAAAAAAGGTACAGTCGCGAGATTGTAAATCGACTCTACTGTCGCGAGCACGGAATAAGGCGGGTGAGAATGTTTGCGCTGTTGCCAGATATGGGGCCAGACACGGCACTATCACCAATGCATACTTAAATGTATTAACTTAATTACTTAAGGGTCTGCTGTAGTGGCGGCTATCTTGGATTTTTATCCCATAAGAGCAATGTTAAATTTCAAACCATTTATTTCGTTTTTTTTTTTAAGTGAAAACTTCTTTAGGCGCGTTAGGCACTTTTTGCGTGAGGAAAAATCATTGAACTCGAGGGACGTCACCGTCACCAACAATTAAAACCGAATGTATGTACGAGAAACATTTAATATAACAGCTGATTTTACCCATCATCTGTAAACCCAGTGTATATTATAGTTTGAGGTTATGTTTACAACGATCCTATTACAACATTAATACATTGATTAAAAATAGCCTACTTCTTAATAACTTGAAAATAAGTTAACTATTTGAAGCTAAAATGTTTTCATTTCTGACGGCAGTCTCACGACAACCGTTTTTTTTTATCATAAAATTGTTTGCAAGGTCTCATTTTAAACACAGTTAAACTACGCATGCGTTTTGCTTTTCAAATTAAAAAATGTTTTTTTTTCATTTGTCACGTAATTGACATTTTTAAAGTACCAAGTTTGAACTTTTTTCTTTACACAATACAAAATGTATAAGTAAAAGTGTAAGGCAAGCCGGATCCGCAATTTTATAAAGAATATTCAGTTTTTTTTCAGCACTCAAAATTACAAAAGATAGATTTATAAAATGGTTTGAAATGAGGCAATGTCAAAGCGCTCAGCTGCAAGAAATTGCAC
>JAGFPH010000268.1:704244-714823 GCA_018207615.1 Philaenus spumarius | reverse complement strand
GCTATTGCAGTGATTCTTATGGTGAGACCTAAGGTCGGGAGTAGTGAATGAGCACCGATCGTGGTCCCCGGAACACGTTTTGGTGTGTCATTAAAAATTGTTTATATATATATATATATATATATATATATATAGATTTCTCACGTAATCATTTGTTGGTTTTGCTGTTATTTTTAACCAGGGTAGGTTGATCATTTTCGATCAACATTTATTGTGGCTCTTTCGTGTTCGAGCATCGGATCAACATTTCAAAACCAACAAATAAGGGATCCAATTACAAAAAACTTATACAATGTCTTATACATCCAACTTAGCGTCGTAACTGAGACCACCAATAGTTGATCTGTTTTATACAAGTTATATACAAAATACCGTTATTCAGAAAGTTTTGTAAGTTTTAAACCGGCCAGTCTCACTCGCTTGCTTTCCTAACTGCACCCTGCCATCGGCCCGGCCGGCCTTGCCTACTTACCCTTCTACCTGCTACCTATTCATAATTGAGGGAGGGTTGTTTATTGTTTACTGCATGGTATATTAAATGGATTATTGGTTTAATATTTTACTTCTACACAATAGACGATATGCAAATTATAGTAAGTTCTTCATTTCTTTACCGATTTTCGTAAAACTCATTTTCCTATTGTTTTTTGGGATGCTGATCAAGAATCTGGCACTAATTTTTACCTAATGTTAAAAATAAAAATAACTACTTGATTAATACGAATTATATATATTTTTTGTAAAGAATAAATCCATTTATACAGTTTTCACGATATCTTCCGAACATCGGAACTTATAAAAAATTAATCGGACATGACTCAGACTTGTTGTTTTAATAACTTAATACTTTAGTCATTTTATTTTTTTTCAATTTAATTTTAGTGTTTGAAGTCGGAAAAAATATCTGTAAAAGCAATTGACAGCATTTGATTAAGCTGTAAAAACTTTTCTTATAATGTTTTGGATAATACAGATGTATTTAGGTATTTTTTTCAACTAAATTGACAATTTCTAAAACTTTAGGGAAATGTCTCATCTCTAAAACTGTAAAAACAGAACGAAACAAAAACATATGCTAAACACGTACATTTTACATAATTCGTAATATTATTTAAGATAATATGCTGAATTTATACAATCAAATATAGCGGATGATGTTTCAGGAAATAATACGCAATTGTTAAGAATGTCTTCAAATAGAAACGTGAAATCACAGTAGAAAAAGGTAATACATTTTGAAACAAAACAGTGCTAGCCATTATAATTGTAGACCTAATATTCGTTCATTTTAATGCCTAGAAGTTAAAGAGTTTTCTCCTATTTTATGTTTTAACCCTGACCTTGAAAAGTTAATTACTTTATTGCAGTCACATTTAATGAGACTGCTTTACATTCAAAATAGTACATATTTTGAAGAAGAAAATACAGTAACACTTTAGTATTATTAAAAATAATAAATCGTACAAAGTGTGTGTTAGTAAATAATATTCTCAATACCTTAAAAATACAACTTATCTCTTTCTATCTGTTTTTTTATAAATTTAGAACTAATTATTATATTTTCTTACAGTTTTTTCTAACTTGTAGAGTTATGACATTTAGGTAAGGTTTAGCCTAATTTTGATCAAATCAGTTCAATACTTCCCAAATTGTAACAATGTATCATTGGAACATATCAACATGGGTCAGAAATAAATGTTCTAATTTCAGCATGCTATTAACGTTTTTACGTAATTTATTTTTAAAAATCTGTAGAACCTTAATTTGTGTTAGTAGAATTTTTTATTTTTTATATAGGCCTATTATATTTAGATCTGAAGTATTTTTAGGACTTGCTCTTTAGTTCTCAAGTTATTACCACTGTTGTTTTCCAGTATGTTACACATTTAATCTAAAAACAGAATCATTGACGTTGGAGTTCGGCATTACGAGGTGGTATCAAAACGTGAATGTGAGCAACTGTAAAAACTGGTCATGCTGAAAGAGCTTTTTATTTTCAAGCTGTAGCCTCGGGTTCGTTCAAGTACAAATTCGATTTTGTATACTCATATCTAATACAAATTAAACATACTTTTGTAAAGCATTTATCTTTTTTTGCGTTTATGAACATTAATAGTTAGAAACTATACTAGGAGTTTGATTTGAGCAAAGTAGAAAACAAATAATCATATATAAAATACGTAGCCTACCTAAACTTACTTTAAAATACTTTTACTTTTTTAAGATGTCAACAAATCATTATACTTTAGAATAACCTCCATTTAAAACACTTTTTTTGGTAAATTAATAAATTCAAATAAGATCCAACGTCTAAAAATGTTTTAAAACTATTTCATAAATGTTTCAAATTGGGACAAATTGTTATTTGTGGTACCTATTTATAATTATATTTCAATACAAAAAAAAGCTTTCAAGTTTTGTAAGATTCCTTAAGGATAATTAGTATAGACGAACTAAGTCTATAAAGTTTATCACTTTAATATTATTTTATTATTATTAGAGCTGTTGTATTTTCGAATTTCAATCAATTAATTTATCCTGTAAAATTGTCTACCAGTAAAATTGTTGTCCTGTAAAATTTAACAACAATCCAGTTAGGCTAACACAAGCAAATAAGGTACATTTTACTTTAAACATTTGTTTTTATGCAAATATGTTTAAAAAAGCGGCAGTTGAAAATGTTCAATGTTAAATCTAGAAAACTATACATTTTACATTTTATAAATCCATCTTTTGTAATTGAGTGATGAAAAAAAAACTTAATATTCTTTATAAAATTGCGGATCCGGCTTGCGATTCACTTTTAATTATACATTTTTATTGTGCAAAAAAAAACTTGGTACTTAAACAAATTTCAATGACGTGAAAAATAAAAGGGATTTTTAAAAAAATGTGAAACGTAAAACGGATGCGTATTGTGACTGTGGTTAAAACGAGACTTTGCAAAAAATGTATTATGAAAAATTAACAAAATAAATGGTTTTAAATTTAACTTTGCTCTATCGGGATAAAACCCCAAGATGTCCGCCACTAAAGCAGGCTCTTTTAAGTTGTAATATTTTAAGTGCTCGCTGTATCGTTTAAAATGTGTAACCAGTGTCTCAAATACATCAAAAAGGTTTTATAATTTGTATTTTTTTTTTGTATATTCAGGTATATTGTTTAAAAGTTTTGGGCTGACCGACGAATTAAATAAAATTCGTCAAAAAATCTTGTCATTAGTACAGGATGTGGCGCATAACTCCTAAGTTTCATTCTATCTGGGTTATGTACTAATGCTGTATTTCCACTCCGTATGTAAAACACCTATAGGACCTTGTATATATAATAGATATTGCATGTTTTTTTTTATATCCAGAAGATCCCAGTTACACATTTACTATATTTAAGCCATCATAAATAGAGGAACTAAAGTTTAAGAGTGCATCTTCAGTACCAAAACATACTCTAAACCCAAACTGATTATTGCTAAAACATTTCTTTTTTAAATAAATAATTATTATGAACTTTAGCTCTTTGTCAAAAACCTTTTAGAACAAAGATATCAGAGAAATAGGTTTGCAACTATTCCCTGTCACTCTTTTTGAAAATTGGTACAACTAGGGCCTCTTTAAGTCTATCAGGAAACATGCCAGTCACAAAAGTTAGGTTTATTAAAAACTATACGACATCCGTTATATGAATGTTGATAGCCTTGAGCAAAGATGCACTTACACCATCAAATTCTGGAGATTTGTCTAACTTTAGCCCACGGATCTTTTTCTCAATTTCGCCCGGTGTTACTTTTGTTAAAAATATAAAAAAATTCTTTTCGTGGTCTTTAAAATGACTGTTGTACATTGAAAATGAAGAACAATTTGTTACAAATGGTGTCCTGATAACATTTACAGAATTACAAAAATAAGAATAAAACTCATTTAGCAGTAGTATCAGTTCCATTTTCCTTTAGAAAATGTATACATTTTCAAGACTCACGACTTTAACCCTTGACCTCATTTAGAATCTTACATTGCAACCTTGAATTTCCTTTACAATGTTTAAACATACAGTATTATTATAGTAGACTACTAATATGATTTAACCTCCTTTATGTCAACCTGTTACATGTTACCTGCCTCAACTTTTACATTTTCTAAACCTTTCCTTTATTTTTGGTCATTGGGGTGTTTCTTTAATCGTCTACGTAGCTGGTTGCTTTTATTAATTTAAAAACATAAGTAGTTCGTAATCCAGGGTTTTATAATTTTTTTTTTTATAGACGGTCAGGAATTTGTAACATACGCATAAATCTATATTGTTTTCCAATATTAAAAAAAAATGTGTCAAAAGCAGAATTTACATTCGTGCAATTGTATACATTTGAAAAATCAGTCAAAGCACTGCGTTTGTTTAGTTTATAGTCAATAGCGTGAACAGGCCTAACTTGAGGTTGCAATGTATAAACTTGTGATAACAAAATAATAGGACTAAAATTATTGCGCAGTGATCTGTAATGTCATGTCTAGAATCTCGGATTTAATATTTACTTTAAACATATCGTTTATTCTAACTCGCGTATGATCAATACACGTTGCTAAATTATTTACTACGTTTGTCGGTTCTTTTAATAATATTTCAAAGCCGTAATTTGGTAAAAGTGTGGTGTAATTATTTCTTTGTTTATTGTTGTTTAATAAATCTAGATGAACATCTCCTATTAAAATTTGGTCGCATTTGCTATATAGCTGAATAAAAAATGCAATTCTTCCATAAATATATCCGAACCGCCACTAGGCTATACAATCTGTAAAGTGAAAATAAATCATTTTTTTCTTCTGCTACATTAAAACCGCAGCTGAAGTAACAAAATTTACGCAATATGTTTTATAGTGTATACCAAAATACACGTAATTTAACGTGTGTAAATTTTAACCTCTACCAAAATAATTCCATCTCTATAGTCGTGATTTCTATTTGAATCTGAAACAAAATTTTGCAATCGATAAGGACTAACCTCATGCTGTTCGATCCATGTCTTAGATAAAACAATATGATGAAGCAGGTTGGCAACCAGGTTACAAAATTATAAAAAATGTTTCCTAACTTTGTAACATGGTTTCATCCATACGAAATAAGGTAGATAAAATGTAATTCAAGCTTACATAATAATATGATAATAAAAGCAATTTTAAAGTGAGTGAACTATTTCAAAAAATTAGAATTTCTGCATGGACAGTTTAATTAAAATAACTAAATGTGAGGAAATAAATTTCTGGTTTTCTTTTCGTTCTTAAATATTTTTTTTATATCTTTGAAATTAAAAGATTTGTTACATTACAGATATCCTGCAACTGACACATGCTCAATTTACATAAGATGAAACTTGAATTAACTAACACGTAAAATTGCTTCTAGGAGTCTCTAGAATTGAACAAACACAAAATTATTTTAACACAGAATAGCACGAAAATTGTCGTCAAATCATGTTGTAACAAATGTACTTTATTGATTTACTAAAAAACTAAAAATACTAAACCCGATTCCAACTAAATCGTTTACAGTAAAAATTAAAATGTAAACGTTTACGTATGTCCTCAATTATACCTTCATGATTTCAACTTTAAAAAATCCAATTTATTTCATTAGAACAGGTCTAGATAACGAAACAATGTTGTTAGAGTGAACGTACTCTACGTTAGGGTCGAGGGGCTGCCACAAGGGTAATAATGGTCAAAAATATTTCTATTGTTAAATTCATTTCTTAAGACACCTTACTCATCCGACAAACGGGAGTTGTTAACATTTCTACAAAATGGTTTGGTAATTTTACATTAGGTTCTTATGTTATGTTTAAAATATACTAGCAAAGGAAATGTAAGAACCTTATAAATACAACTTCATTTTGATGTAGTTGGTTTGAAAAGAATTTGCAAGACTTGGCTCCACGAATCTGATCCTAAGTTTAAAGAAAATGGTTTGATTCTTTCGATTTTAAAGTAAAAAATATGTGATGCATTGATTGTAGAAAACGTTTACGTGCAGAAAAAGTGTTTATAGTTTAATATTTCTTCCAAAACCTACTGCAAAATAGGTTTAACTTCTTACAAGTGTTCAACAGAACGTAGACCTAATAGTTTTGTCCGTCATATTGTATTCTTATAATACAATTATTTATTTATTTTATAATTTATTTTGTAGTTATGTTTTTGTTATTGAATATCACATTGAAAAGGACCTGACACGTCCAATGGTAGCACACAGTAATGGTCCAATGGTAGTAATTTGGGTTCAAGGAGCACCAAAACAAATTATTCTACTAAAAATATTTTTGGGTTAAGGGAGCAACAAAACAGATAATTCCACTAAACAATTTATTGGGGTTCAGGGAACACCAAAACAGATAATTCCACTAAAAATTCAAATTCTAAAGTTTGAACGAAAACAATACTTTTGCCATATACTACGTATAGGGGGGGGGGGGGAGAAAGCAAAATGTAAACATTAATTCCACTAAAAATATTTTTGGGTTCAGGGAGCACCAAAACAGATAATTCTACTAATAATTCAAATTCGAAAATTTGGACGAAAACAATACTTTCTCCATATACTACGTATATGGGGGGGGGGGGGGAGAAAGTAAAAATCCAAGAGAAATATTTTTTAAATTACATCCCAGTGCCTAGTAAAAAGGCATAGTTTAGTGATGAGGTTATTTTCAAAGAAATGTTTACTGTAAACGTAGGTTCTTTTAAGTGTTACTTAATTTCAAAGGTTTAAAATAGTTAAATATAACAACAAATTTATTTTGTAGATCACCCAGATCCTTAATGATTTTCATATATAATAAATGTTTGTAAATTCTAAAATATACAAATAATTTAAAGAAATTTTAAGAATAAAACAGTTTAAAAAAGATATTTGACTACTTGAAATACATGAATAAGCTTATTGAACATCAGTTCAGTGCTGGTACAGTAATCATCTTCTTACTATAATATTTCAATTAACATCTGATTTAATACTTTGAATCAATTAATTATGTATATTTTTAATTTATTGTTTGTTGTCGTGTGAGGCACACTGAAGTTTCCCCTAGTATTTTAAAATGATTTGCAAAAGCTTATAAGAACAAAAATTAAGGTACGTTTACTCGTTTGTCTACAGTTTAGTGCATTGCATGGCCTTTTAACTAAAATGCAAATTTCAATCGAAATGTAGCTATTTAACCATTGTATAAACTACCTACAAATTTCTGGTGAACGTTTTACAATTCATATATTTTTGTTTTATGATATAGAATGCTTAACAATGACTCCACATCAGAAGAGAAAAAAACTTGAATAATAACATACCGTATAAGTCTAGTACTACACAAAATGCATTAATAATAACCATTTATTTGTAAGGAATTGATAAAAGTAGTGCTTTAGTTTCGTAATTTGTTTTGTATCAACAGTTCTAGTTTCACTTTACAACTAATACAACTTTTATATTAAGATATTTTGGATTTAATACAAAATATTCCTGTTTAGACAGTGTGTATAGTGGAAATTATCCTTAGTATTTGCTATATCTAAACAATAAATAAATAAACAATAAATCTAAACATAAAATATTATTTCATATTTCAGAGCTCTAAAAGGCATATTTTGGTAGTGGATGCAACTTTGAAGAAATTTTTAATTCAAACATAGGTATCATCATTGTATACCTATGTTTACTAGCATCGTTGAAAAATTTTATTATATATTTTTTGTTCCCGTTTCAAGTTGGTGACAATAAACGGTTTGCGTATTTTTATTTACTCTTAATTAACCACTTTACTCAAAAGTCACAATTTTAACAAACATTGATTATGGTATATGATTTCAATCAATAACCAATTTGGTCAGTTTTCCAAAGTTAAATGAAGAATAAAAAAACACTTTCCTTAGTTTATTTAGGTAAAAAATTATGGGGTTTTCGTGTGTGTCTAAACTGATTCGTTTGCGCTTTGTACGGACTGCTCTGGTGACCTAATCGAAACAACTTTTTTATAAACGTATTACTAAGGTTCAAAATAGTCACCATTTATCTTCAAAGACTATTAAAAGTAAGAACCTAAACGCTGGTATTCTAATTACGAAAAATAAGTACAGTATTCTTTACTTATATTCCTTTGTACATCCCTAACCTCACAAAACTTGGACTTTGACAATTACATTAGAAACTGCAGATAACTTCAATTACAATCTATTTAACGAAGATTACATTAAATCTAGTTGACTGCAGTGGATTTAGCAATATGGTTGTTGTGAAAACACGTAGCCATAATTTGTATAATATTTACTATCAAATAAACACTTCATGCTAAATAAACTCATCAGCTTTTATTTTGTTTTGAATTATTTGCTTGAAGTTGAGTTGCTTGTAATAAATAGTAGGATTACTACTTTTCCTGTTTCAATATTTTCTAAACAGAGGATTGTTCATAACTTTTCTCTATAATAATTTAAATGCTATGTGCTGATTATTTCAATTGAAATTAATTGATTATGAGTTTTATAAATAATTTTAAAGAGCAGTTAAATATTTCTTTAGAGCATATTGAATTCACATAAAGATCCGATTGATACTACTAAACAAATAGTTTATATGTTCACTTATAATAACAAATTTAAGTTCCTGGGAGGGGGGACTTTTAGTGTGCTTATAGGAAGCCTCAATTGGCATTATAGTGAAGAAAATTTGTTAGAATTCAATTTTTTGTTATTTCTTCTTTGACGACAACAATGAGACAGAGCGGGGTTACTGCATTGATGCACATATTCTATACGTTTATCACTGACTTAATTTAGTTATAAGAAGAACAGCTGTTTTCATCATTTCAGTCAGCACATATTTTTTTAGAAAATAAAGCAGATTTGAATAATATCTTATATCAATGCTTAGTTTTGATATTCTTCGATTTAGTTTTAGATATAAGTAGGCCTATAGATAAGTTTTGTAGTTGTTTCACTTAAAAACATAAATTTCAAGGAATTTATTGAATGCAGTAAATTTGTAATACATTACATTTTAAAATAGCGTGTTTTTATAAATACTCACAGAGACTTAACATAACAACGAATAGTATTAAGACAACCTGTAAATTAAAATAGGCTTTGGGAAAGATATTTTTTTGTTAATTAGCCAGTAACATCGTTGAGTTTGGGGAATATTTATATTAGGCGAATAACAAACGACATATAGACTCATGGGCACTAGATCAATCGTTTTTGTTTTGAAATGGGAAATGTTTAACAAATTATGAAGTGTTTTGAAGACATGAATTAGGCTTTAGTAAGGAAGAAACAATAATAAATCAACTTAAAGAGGATAATAAACTAATTTACTAATTTTAAAAGTACAACAAACTAAGCTAACTTACTTCAGTAAACATTTTGTTTTAACATTGTCATATAATGATATTGCACCACATTATGTATTGCATTACTATAAAAAAATAAAATAAGGTTCATTTTTTGTGCGTCGGTGCCTGGTAACCAGAGCCGGCTTAAGGGGGGTGCGAGGCGTGCGCCCGCACAGGGCGCCAAGCCAGCAGGGGCGCAAAAAAATTTGATAAATAAGGAATTTTATAAAATCCAGTAGCGGCGTGTAAAGAAAACAATTTTACTTTTACAATTAATTGAAGCAGTTTTATTTCATTAGTAGACTAAATAAACATAAACAAGAGCAGTGGGTTGGATTGGGGGCGCTTTACAGCATAGTATGATTCATCCAGAAGGCCAACTCGTTTTTTCTGTTTTTTACTTAATTCTCCCTCTCCTCCCGCCATACGCTCCCTAGACTCTACCTCTAATACAAATAAACGGTACCAGGAACTGGCACATACTTTCTCACAAACACATTTAAATTACTAAACAGATTCACTGTGACTTGTAGGGTGGGGTAGGAGAGTTTTTTTTATTAAAGTTGGAGATTAACTAATAAATATTATTATTATTATGTAGAGAGAAAACTATTCGATCGATTTCGAAAAACATTGCACCAAACACGTCAATTAGGTCTTTGTAGATGCACGTAAAAAGGTTTTGAAATTTTTTTAAAACAACCCGCTTTATGGATAAAAAAACCCCAAAAATCAGTTATTATTATTACTATTATTATTAGCTAAACGAGAATTTTTAGAAAGATGCAGGTTTTTGGATATGGTAGGGCACATTAAAGGCTACAAATAAGGCAAATTTTATCAAAATCGTTAAAGCCGTTTTTTTATAAAAAAAATAACCGATATTTTGGAGGTTTTTTGGCCAAAAAGGGGGTTGTTTTTCAAAATTGTTTAACACCCTTTTTCGTGCATCTTTACAGGCGTACTGGACATGTCTTGTGGAAATTTGGTTGAAATTGATCGAATAGTTTTCTTTCTAGCTTTGTATACATACAGACATACAGACAAATATTTTGTAAAAACCACTTTTTTGGACTCAGGGGGTCAAAAAACGGATATTTCCACAAAAATCTCAACATCGATTTTTTTTGCGATCACTATACTTTTTTTTTTATACACCTTCCAAGAACAACTATTTTGATAAGTTTTTAAAATGTTTTTAATAAGTAC
>JAGFPH010000268.1:674949-703557 GCA_018207615.1 Philaenus spumarius | reverse complement strand
TATTATTATTAGCTAAACGAGAATTTTTAGAAAGATGCAGGTTTTTGGATATGGTAGGGCACATTAAAGGCTACAAATAAGGCAAATTTTATCAAAATCGTTAAAGCCGTTTTTTTATAAAAAAAATAACCGATATTTTGGAGGTTTTTTGGCCAAAAAGGGGGTTGTTTTTCAAAATTGTTTAACACCCTTTTTCGTGCATCTTTACAGGCGTACTGGACATGTCTTGTGGAAATTTGGTTGAAATTGATCGAATAGTTTTCTTTCTAGCTTTGTATACATACAGACATACAGACAAATATTTTGTAAAAACCACTTTTTTGGACTCAGGGGGTCAAAAAACGGATATTTCCACAAAAATCTCAACATCGATTTTTTTTGCGATCACTATACTTTTTTTTTTATACACCTTCCAAGAACAACTATTTTGATAAGTTTTTAAAATGTTTTTAATAAGTACTCATCCAACAAACATATTCAAATCCGAGTTCAAATAAACTTTTTGTTATTTATGAAAGAGGGAAGCTATAAATAAGTATCATAGAAAAGTAAGAACCTTAAGTAAAATTATAGGACATGTTTAAATATTGTTTAATAGATGAAACATTTCCACAGCATCGTCTTTAGTAAATGTCGGCGAATTCTTTTCATTATATATTTAGGTTTTATTGCCCTTGTACTGGCCGGTGGACTCGGGACTACCTGAGGCTACCCTTATAAACCCTGGCCGCCTCCGTCAGGGCTGCAGCTATCTTGTATTTTTCCTACTTACTGCGTAACTGCACAGGGTCCCTTAGCGGCGTCACTTTGGAACGAAATAAAAAAATTGTAGAGACTGATTAAATATCTAGTGTGGACAAACTTCCTTTCGTTTGAATATAGTCGATCAAGTCTTTGTACATTTTGTTTTGTCTGTTATCAAATTTTTGTATTTGCATGGGGAATTTGTTTACAAACATTTGATTACTAAAATTATTTGTAAGTTTGGAATAAGCTTTAGAAGAAATAAATATACAGCAATTAAAATCATATGTACACACATGTAATGTAAGTTAATTATTATTTTATAAGTTCAGAGCAAGCTGTAAAATTAAAATTTATTGCGCTCAGACTAAACTAGTGTTAGTGTTGGTCGTGGGGGGGGGGGGTGGCATGCTTATGAACATGGTTCTGAATTTAAATTAACATCAAGGCGTTAACTGTTAAAGTCAAAAATATGGTAATAACTCTTTTAAAAATTAGTTTTTGTGAGAAAAATACGTTTTTTTTTAACTGGGAAATGTTTCACAAACATTTAAATGATGAAGTGTTTTGTAGATCTGAATTAAACTTTAGTAAAAAAGAAACAAAAATCCGAAAATTTAAAGAGGATAATATACTAATTTACTTATTTTAAAAGTACATACAACAAACTGGGTACTTCAGTGAAAATTATATAGCCTATTTCAAAATTTGCCTATAATGATATTTATATGTGTTATGATATTTAAACACATTTTAAGTGTTACATAATTTCAAAGGTTTAAAAAAGTTAAATATAAAAACTAATTTATTTTATTGATCACATTTGAAATGGGCGATCCTAAATGGTTTTCATATTTAATAAGTGTTTGTAAATTCTAAAATTTACAAATAAATTAAAGAAATTTTAAGCATAAAATAGTTTAAAAAAAGCTATTTGACTTTTAAAAATGTATGGATCAGCTCATTGAACATCAGTTCAGTGCTATACATTAATCATCTGTTTACTATTATATTTCAATTAACAGCTGATTGTATACTTTGGATCAATTAATTATGTATATTTTTCATGTATTGGTTATATCTGTGATTAAGAGAACCCCTTTAAACTTCCTTAAGATTTTTTTTATTTCATTTACCTAATAATTTGATTCAGATATTTAATACTAATTACCATCTTTATATTAGGCTAACCTATAAGTTTATTATAAGAGATTTATAAAATACTTGTTAGGAAGTTGTAAGGGGGTTAGCGTGCGAAGCAAACTAAATTTTTCCTAGTGTATTGAATGGTTACGAAAGCTTATACAGACCAGAATTAAAATATGATTAATCTGTACCAAAATGAAAGTTTTTAATTAAATATAGCTTGATATATATAAATAAACCCATTGATAAAACTTCCTAAACATTGTTTATTTTTTAAACTAATATATTGTTTGCTTTATCATGTAGTATGCTCACAAATGAAACACTATGACAACTTATGAGAAGTAAAATTTTAACCATATAGTTATTACAGATTTGTAGAGTGGTCAAGCATTTTTATACTCCTTTCAAGAACAACTATTTTGACGAAATCTAATAAGTATTTAACAGATTTGCAACAAGTATTTGATAAGTATTTGAGTAGTCGAATGACAAATATAGGCAAAATTAAAGTTCAAATAAACTTTTTGATTAAATAGGAAAATTATAAATAAGTATCATAGAAAATTTCGAAATTTTTAGTTTCATTTGTATGTTATTGTATATGTATGTAAAATGGAAGATGGAAGTACAATAATTACATTTATTGTAACAGTTTTTTGTATTTGAAAATTCGAAAACTGTTATATTGTGTAACGTCTAATTATAGCTACATTTGAATTGATTATTGCTTAGTCGTGAAAATACTTGAAATACATATAGATATTAAACTTGATTGATTTCATATTTTTGTAAAAGTTATGTCCTAGTTTAAATTTACATAAACTTGATACATTAACTAACTGTAAAAGAACAATGGCATAAAATTATTTAAACAGTAGGGTGTACTTATAAAATGGACAATTTTTTTGAAATACATAAAATAAATACTATTTGTGTGCGAAACACAAAAATATTCCCTAGTATATTAAAATGGTTGCAAAAAGCTTTTACGGACCAGAATATATTCACTCGTTTGTCTACTGTTTAGTACAATGCATGGCCTTTAAACCAGTATGCAAATATTTTCAACAAAATATAGCTATTTAATCATTGTATAAACTAGCTAAAAACTGTTGAACATTTTTTAAACTCAAATAATTTTGTTTTGTCATTTAGTATGCTTAAAAGTTAAACACGCTATGACAGCGAAAAAATACTTATTTTATAATAACAAATCGCATAAGCCTTTTGATACACAAAATACAAAAATAATAACTAAAACCAACTGCGTTTGTAATCAATTCATGTGAATACTACTTCAGTACTGTTTTTTATTTTTTTTTAATCAACAGCATCGGTTAAAAATCTAGATAAGATTCCAAGACATTTTGGTTTTAATACAAAATATTTCATTTTAGACAAAGTGTACAATGAAAATTATCAGTAGTATTAGCTATATCAATTCTTTGTATTCAACATTTAAAAGTATTTTTTATTTCCAAATATGTGTTCCAAACTTATTTTACCATGCAGTAAAATATTGAAGTTCGTGAATATCAATAAATTAGATGGATGGCATCATTTATAGTACAGATAAGTGTATTTTATAGGTATTATTTGTCCTGCTTTTTGGTTTGTTGTAATATTTCCAAATAAGTAACGATTTGAAATTAATTCACATAAAATTTTAATATTTTAAATTTATCAGTACACGATTACATTGATTTACTTATTTGGTTTCAAAACTGTTCTGGTGTGTTATAATGTTTAATGTATTATTTCAAAACGAGATTGAGCATTTATTAAAAAAAGTAAAACGTTTTTTTAAAACCACTGCGTCGTTTTTGTGCCTGTAACAGCAGACACTTGCTAAATTTTTACACACAAAATAAAATAGTAAGGGGAATATTATAAATTTAAAAATTTTCACGTCAGCATTTCAATCTTTAAGTTTTTTTTACAATTTCCATTTTAAATCGTTACGATGGAAACAGAAGTAGAGAACATTGAAGCAACGATGCTAGTGGAATTAATTGAATAGCAAATAATTTCCATTTGTAATTGAAATATAAGTTTACCTAACCTAGGATGAAATTGTTCTTCATATTTTTTACAACATTGGACAAATGAAACAAACTGACCATTGACAAATATGTAGAAAACTCTGAACTATATAGTTATTGAGAACGTTTTGGGTGCGTTAAGGACAATGGGAGATAGGGCAGGTAGCAGCTAGTCTTGTGATTTGGCTTTCACTTTTAACAACTGAACAACTTAGTTCTCAATATTTCAGCCAGCATTGGATCTTTAACGAAATAGAGAAGGGTTTTTTTTAAATATCTTTTATTGTTTCTTAATTTCTTTAATGGTTGATTCGACATATTTTAGACACATTTTAGACGTATTTAGACATAAGTTTACATCTCGTCTTGTAGTTGTAACAATTAGAAACAAGTTGATTTAAATAGATTTAAAGAAGTCAGTGATTTGAAGTACATGCCATTTTTAAATACTGTAACATAAAATACTCCATGCTACTTTTGAAATATCATAAGGAGAAACAATATAAATAGTTGAAGGAAAGCTGTAAATTAAAATAGGCGATCTTAAGGTATGTTTTTGTCATTTTAATTTAAAGAGCTTATTTAAGAGTCAATAACATAGTTGAGTAAACGGGAAAATATTAAGTTTTGGCGAATATTATAAGCTCCTTAACTATATGTTACGTTTGATAGCCTGAATAAATTCAAATTTGTATTATGGATTTGTAAAGCATCCATGCATTGTTAAACTTTTCCAAAGAACAATTATTTTGTTTTGAAAAATCAAAAAGTTTTAAAAGAATTTGCAATACTTTCTCTACAGGTGGATTTTTAAGGAGGAATAAACATTTTAATTCATAGAGATAAACTAAAGAGATGTAAAAGAGATAAAATATAAATATGTTGGGTCTACTATTTATTAGAAATTTCGGAATCATTACTTAATCTGGTAAATGTTTATTATTTTTACTATATCTCGTTATTTTAAAACATCAATAATTTTAATTTTCTATAAATTGCACAAATAATGTGCGAATGTTATATTGTATTATTTTTAGTTCTATTAAGGTTTATACTGTACTTTGTATAGTTAATTAAATGTTTTAAGCTTTCATGTAGTATTTTAAAGAAAAAAACAAAACAAAAATAATTCAATATACATATTCAAAGTGTAACAGGCCACCATAGGCTACTAATACCATAGTGAGCAAACTAACTATTTTTAAATGAAAAAATCTAAACATAAAATATTATTTCATATTTCAGAGCTCTAAAAGGCATATTTTGGTAGTGGATGCAACTTTGAAGAAATTTGTAATTCAAACATAGGTATCATCATTGTATAGTAGCTCGTTTACTAGTATCGTTTAATAATATAATTATATATTTTTTGTTCCCGTTTCAAGTTGGTGACAATAAACGGTTTGCGTATTTTTATTTATTACTAATTAACAGTTTTACTCAAAACTTAGAATTTTAACAAACATTTATTATGATATATAATTTCAATCTCTATATAGAATTTGGTCACTTTTCCAATAGTTAAATGAAAAATGAAAAAACACTCTCCTTAGTTTCTTTAGAAAAGAAATTATGGTGTTTCAGTGTTTGGCTGAACTGTTTCGTTTGCTCTAGTACGCACTGTTCGGATGGTTGTTAGATGCGGTGTATGTTTTTTAAATTAAATTCCTTTTTTTATAAACGCACTCCTAAGGCTCAAAATAGTCACCATTTGTCATCCACGACTATTAAAAGTAAGAAGCCGAACTCTGGCATTCTGACTACCAAAAAACGGACATTACCCTCTTCTTATATTTTATTTTCTAAACCCTGACTTTATATCACAAAACTTTGACTTTGACGATAATATTCCAAACTTGTGCTAATGACTTTAATTACAATGTATATACCGTAATGAAGCTTACATTAAATCTATCTGACTGTAGTGGACTTATCAATATGAAATACAGTATAAAGTGTTCACCATCAAAATAAGATAAACTTATAATTTAAATGCTGTAGGGCCGCTCTGATTATTTCATTTAAAGTATATAAATGATTTTAAGAGAAGTCACCAACAAAGTGCGCATTTTGAGGGGGAGTATTTAAGATATCTACAGAGCGCTACTAATTAAGCTAAAGATATAATTGTATTGACATTTATTACCTGGCTATATTAACTGTGTAAATTTAAATATTAGGGGTATAAGAAAACAAATAGATATAATATGTTGATATTATTATATTTTAAATGGTTTATTCTTTGCAGCATATGGAAAATAGGAGTTCTAATTATGGCTAGACTACTTGATTATTTTAAAATGACTATTTTAGATGTACAATAATTAAACAATAATTTTTCTGTTATAAAATAGATATGCAAGTGTACTATAATATTGTTTTGATTTTTAATATGGTTTATACTATACACATTTAAATAATGAATTAAAAGTTTTAAGCTTTTAAATAGTCGATGAGTACCAAACATTTAAATGAAAGTAGTATAACTGGGAACTTTACGTATAGGCAGTAAACTAATCGGTTTATTATTACATTTTGTTGTTGGTTGTTGTTACAACATTTGCAATCATTTTTGTATAGGAAGTAATGCATGACATTTTGAGAGTATAAATAAACTCTCGTTGTCTAGTGAAGGACTAACACATGTATAAACTAAATAGAAAAAATAAAATTAGACCTATGTTGACTTACCTAAAAAAATAAGATTCATTCTTTGTACGCAGGTGCCTTGTGACAGTGGTTTCTCTCATTCTTTTATACTTAGGTTTTTGTTTTCCAGACGCCTCAGTTCTAGTATTCTAGTTCTGGGTTCCTCTTTATATTTTTTTTTAAACCAGAACTAACATGGCAAATATCTCAACAAAAATGTTTTAAAGTATGGTCAATCCATCGTTATAGAAACTAATTTTAATACCAGAATCGGTTTAGCTTGGTTTCTGCTAAAACTTTAATATTTTGCAACTAAAATTAATCTAAGAGAAGTATTTGTTTTCAAATTCCAATGGCAAAAAAAGTATATTATGGACGTGGTTGTGATTTTTAAAGAAATATTTACTATAGTTGAGAGTTACCCAATTATTATAAATATCTTTTAAAAGAACATTTTAAAAGTTTTGATTTTATGGTTTTGTTTTAAGTTGGCGGCCGTAATCGGTTTTCATAATTGATTTTTGTATTTTTATGTTTTAATCAGAATTAACAATTTTACCAAACTTTGCTTATGATATATGGAGTTCTATCAAAATTTAATTCGAGTACTTAACTTCAATTTTCTAACAGTAATAATATAGAATTTTTGATAAACATAAATGACAATATGTAAAATTATTACCTAACAATCAGATCTAGTGCAAATACTACTTATTTCTACTTAAATACCAAATAATGCTTTTTAAACATATACATACTTTGTCTTTAAAGTTTGGTTATATCTCCCAATATTTAAAATGTATGGGCAAAAATCTTAAATAGTTTAAAACAAATATTTGACTATATAAAAGACATAGAAGAGCACATTGACGATGTTAAGTGTTGGTACAATAATCACCTGTTACTTATATTGTTTCGATTAACAGCTGATTTCATGATTTCAATCAATTAATAATTGATTGAGTAGTCTGTAGGTTAGATTTATATTGAAGAGAACCTAAATTATGCTGGTTATTTTTAACAGTTCTTATTATTCTTGTTGCATATCATTTACTTAATAATTTGATTTAAACAATTATTCCCATTTACTATCATTTTTAAATGATACTCCCAGAGTACTTACAAGTTTAATGCAAAAGTTTATAAAATACTTGTGCAGAGGTTATAAGGGTATATTCATGCGAAGCTCATTGATGTTTCTCCTAGTTTATTGTAATGACTGCCAAAAGCTTCCTGACCAGAATTAAAGTATGTTTACTCTGTAGTAAAATGCAAGTTTTTAATGACATATAGCTTGATTTAAAAATACATTCCTTGTAAAAACTACCTAAATATTACTAATTTTATTATGTAATACTGTATGCTCAAAAATTAAACGTAGGGCCTACTATGTCACTACATTGAAAGAGGACTGAACCTATTTAATAACAAACCGTATAGACTAGCGCTACACAAAATACAATAATAATGATTCAAACCCTTTTACTTTCTCACTATACTGTACTATAGTGCAGAGAAAGTATAGTGATCGCAAAAAAATCGATGTTGAGATTTTTGTGGAAATATCCGTTTTGGGACCCCCTGAGTCCAAAAAATGTTTTTTTACAAAATGTCTGTATGTATTCATGTATGTGGGGGTGTCTGTGTGTGTGTGTGTGGGTGGGGGGGGGGGGTAAGTGTGTGTGTCTGTATGTATGTATATGTCTGTATGTATACAAAGCTAGAGCGAAAACTATTCAATCGATTTCAAACAAATTTGCACCAGACATGTCAAGTAGGCCTGTATGGATGCACGAAAAACGGGTTTGAAAATTTAAAAAAAAAACCCCTTTTGGCAAAAGAACCCCCAAAAAATCAGTTATTATTTTATTATAAAAAAGCGGCTCTAACGATTTTGATAAAATTTGGCTTATTTGTAGCCTTTAATGTACCCTACTATATGCAAAAAACAGCATTTTTCTAAGAATTCTCGTTTAGCTAATAATAATAATAATAATAATAAATGTTTTTGGGTTTTTTGGCCATAAAGGGGGTTGTTTTTCAAAATTTTTAGTGCATCTATAGAGGCCTATAATTGACGTGCTTTTTTCAAATTTGTTCGAAATTGATGGAATAGTTATCTCTCTAGATAACAATAATAATAATATTTATTAGTTAATCTCCTACTTTAATAAATCACCTCTCCTACCCTACATACAATTATGAAGTCACAGTGAATTTGTTGAATAATTTAAATATGTTTGTAAGAGAGTATGTGCCAGGCCTCGTACTGTTTATTGATTTTAAAGGTGTTCATAAGAAAACAGTTAAATACTTTTCACCAACACTACATGTTTGAAAGCTAGTGAAGTTTCGACGCTGATCTATATGTTGAGACGAGATAGTATCAATGCTTTTTAAGTGCAGTATACTCGTATAATTACAGGGTGTTCGAAAAGTCTGAGAATGGCTTAATATTTGTTATGTAAGGAAAATTGGAAGGTAGGTATGATTAAGGAACCTACTCTATAAAAAAACACTATTTTATTAATATGTAAAAAAAAATTTCTCCCATCTTGGATCTGCCTTTTTGAATGTAACTTTTTTATAAATAATTAAGTGGTCATCTGATACACAATTTCAATGTAAAAATTTAAAAGAAAATCAATTTTGAAAACGGCACATCCATATCTTAAACCGTTGTGAATATAATTGAAATTTACATAGAGTAGGTCCTCAATCACACCTAACTTAAATATACCAAATATTAAGCCGTTCTCAGACTTTTCCCCCTCCATGTATTTTCGTATTTAACATAAAAAATGTAATTGTATATTTCTAAATTTAGTGATCACTTTTAAATGATTTGTACGAACTTTTATCTATTGATCAATTCACCCCTAAATGAAACAATCAAACGAAATCTCGCACCATCAGCGAAAACATATAGGCTTACATTTGAAAATTTTAAACAATTGAATTAAATTCCTTATTCTAAAATAAATAATTTTGTCAGTAATGTTAATATACAAAATAGTTATAATTAAATACTTGTAGGCCACAGTGCAAGCCTATAAGTGTTTACGACCCTTACCACCCCTTGGATGTTTACCAAGATACCTCACCAGTACCTGACCTAACATCGCCTCTTTGAGCCGACATTTCCTTGTTTTATTAGGGCTAATAAATATGACTACCCATTGTGCGGCAAAGGTAACAATAGGTAGCTGGACTATGCTATAAATTAATATTTGATAGTTTTAATGCAATCTACTTTAGTTTTTAAGAATTTAATACTATAGCATTCAGAAAGAGGTGGTTGTTTTTCCACGAATAAAAGAAATAATTTATAAAAATCCGGTCATGGCTATCACATATAGTATAAAGGAGACAATACTAAAACATATACTTTTCTGTGTTAAGTAGATTAGCTAATCTGATAGCACTCTCATAAGACTTTTGTGTATAATTCTTGCAAAAAAAGTTATTTTTTTAGAATGTGTGTTTAAAAAAATATATATTTCTTGTTGGTAAAGAACAAAATGTCTTTAGTTTGTGCTAGCATAATACAAATTGAGTAGCAGCATAGTGCATAAGTAAATCTAGTGTTAGTAATCAGTACACATAGGTTAAAACATAATTAACTCTGATGTTGGTTCTAACTGTAGAAGCTGGACGAGAGAGTTAAAACTCACATTCAAACATTCTGTACCCCATTCTATAGGAAGTAATTCTTGCGATATAGTAATCGTTTTTGCCACAAGATATTTAATATTTTCTTCCTTTTTAAATAAATTGTAAAATAGCTAATCATTAATCCTGCGGTATTAAAAAAGTGCCTACAAAAATTACAATTTATTGTTTCAACAGTTGCCGAAATGTAGTAACAAGTTTTCTTATTTTCTACGATTTAAAATAAATAACCAAAACATGTATTCCAGTTATTTCTAACGACACAAAATAAAAACATTCCTATCAAATTTTCCGTTTCTAGTTGTTGCCGTTACTAAGTATGATGACGAGTTTTTCAGAAGAGTTTTCATATGTTCTGCAGTTTAAGAATAATTATCAAAATGTGTAATTAGTGCAATGTGTTACGGCATAAAAAGAAACATTTCTAGCAAATTGTAAGTTTTCAACTTCAGCCATCAATAAAATATAGTCAAAAATTTTCCGAAAGGATTTAAATATTTTCTTCCGTTTTAAAAATTATAAATTAAAAATAGGTATCCTTCGTTATCTCCAAAGGCGCAGAAAAAACATTTCTACAAATATTTGGCATCCTTAGTTTTAGCCACTATGCAGATATCGTAACGAGTTTTCCAAAACTGTTTCTTATTTTCTTCTGTTTTTAAATAAAAAACTAAACGATGTTTTCCTGGTTTATGGCAAAGTCAAAACACTCCGACCATAATTTACAGCTTCTATTTTCTATCAAGCTGAACTATAGTAAAGAGTGTTCCAAAAGAGTTAAGAGACGTTGTTGAATGATAACTTGGAATTTAATTCTGCAATACCTTTAACATTACAAAATAAAAAAAAAACATAAATTTAATTTTTCTTTTATTGTTTTAGTTTTAGTATAGCCGGGATAGGGTTTCTGGAAAATAATGCTGTTTTAAATTAATTAAATAAAACTTCAATTCTCCACCATCTCATATGAAACAAAGAACATTCTTAACAAACTTCCCGTTTCTAGTTTCAGCTATTATTAAGATAACACGTTTTCCGGAAGAGTTTTATTTACTCTGTGTTATATTTACTAGTAGTAGCCTATCTGTAGAAAATTGCAACATAAAGTGCTAAAAAGTTATTATTAATATATTATTTCACACAACAATTTATGATAACATGCACAATGCATAAAACAAAATAGTATCCACTTATCCAGGTGTCCCATAAGTAGAGTGACAAAATTCGAGGAATGGTTCTATGGGTCAAAATAAGGAAAAAAGTACATAGAAACACAAGCTCGAAAAAGCTTCGTTTTCTAGATATTTGAAATTTCGTTTTTTATACAAAATAATTCTTATCTAGGGAAAGGACGGTTTGACTGATTGAGTTCAAACTTAGCATAAAGTTTAACCTAACAATTATGTATCTTAAGAAAAATAAGCGATTAAATCCAATAATGAGTTTCAAAATGGCACCTGTTTGGAAATTTCAAACTAAATTACTAAAAAACCGCACATTTTAACCAACAAAATTTCAAGACACCTTTTTTTTAGCCCTCAATTATTTACACATAACTGAACTATTATCCTTCATCCGATTGTTTTGACAGCTACACCATCCGATAGAAAATCAAAAGGGCTACAAAAAAGTATCCTTGAAATATTTTGTTAAAATATACGGTTTTTGAGTAATTTAGGTTTAAAATGTTCAAACCGCCGCCATTTTTAAAATAATGGTTGGATTTAATCGCTTATATTTCGAGAGCTACATAATTGTTTGGTTAAACTGCATGCCAAGTTTGAACTCAATCAGTCAAACCGTTCTCTAGATAATAATTATTTTGTACAAAAAACAAAATGGCGGATATCTAGAAAACGAAGCGTTTTCGGGTTTGTGTTTCTATAAACTTTTTTCCATATTTTGACCTACAGAACCATTTCCCGAAGTTTGTTACTTTACTTATGGAACACGCTTTATACAAACACAAACATATTTTTCACAGTTTTTTGTTGATCAATAAGCTAGATCAACAAAAACGAACTTCGATCAACAAAGAAGGTAATTTTGGGATCAACAATGTGTTGTTAAAATTAAGTAAATTTTTTTGTATATATAACTATACATGATACTTTTCATATGCGGTTTTTCATTCTGAATTGAATGGTGTCAAAATTAGATTTCTACTATAATTAGAACTGAAGTTATAAGCGTTTCAAAATGATCAACAATTAATGTTAACTGACACAAGATCAACAAATAGTGCTACGAGACAAATATATATATATATATATATATATATATGTTAGGTATAGGTAGGTGTTCGCACTCTAACGGTCGCATTTAAAATCCGATTTGGACCAAATTTGGTACACAGGTTGGTTTTCTATGTCGCTCGAACGAGTTCGTTAGCAATGAAAATCCAACAATCGGAAGCACTTTTTTGACCGGAAGTAATTTTTTTTTTAGATATTTGCACAATAATGAAACATTTTTAGGGGTTTATGTAAAACAATAAATGCAGGATGTTATTCTGCACATTTTGTTTTTTGTACGACCTTATAGCTCGCTCGGTTCCCCAAAAATCGATCAAAACGTAAAATACCATAAAAGTACCCGGTACACGTGGGCGATATTACCGCGGGGGAATCTTCTGATCCGAGGCCTACGGCCGAGTTGGTTCGCTGTGAAGAATAAATATATAGGCTATACATATGTATATAGATATAGGCTGTTAGAGTGCGAACACATATATACAATTTTTAATGACACTCCAAAACTTCTTCTGGGGACTATGATCGGTGCTCATTTGATACTCCCGACCTTAAGTCTCTCTATAAGAGTCACTTAAATAGCTCATATTTAATATGGAAATTCGCTAAAAAATGCATGTTTAGGTTTTGATTGGTAATCCCTTCTAAAATAAAAACAAATTGCACTAACTTCCTACAACCTACGTACTTCTAAATTTGGGTAGTACTATTCTTAGTTCATATTAGAAACCATTTGCAATTCGGGGTCGCCGGAATACTACCCCCCGGAAAACTACCCCCCCAAGCAGGTTTCTACGTCATTTTGACGTCAGAGACCGGGGGGGGGGCAGTTTTCCAGTCACGCACACTCAAGTTTCGATGCGTTTTGTAATCTTAAATCTTAAATCCAACGAATAATTCTTAGATTCGAATATTTCGTCGTATTATCACTTTATATAATTAGAATAACTAAAACTAGAGGACTAACCTAAACTGTTTAGTCACAGTATGTTGTCGATAACAGTATAATTATAATATTTGTATGATTATAATATTGGGGGGGTAGTTTTCCGGGGGGTAGTATTCCGGCGACCCGCTTTTGCTAGGGGGGGTAGTATTCCAGTCGCGGACACGGCTCCCATATTGGTTAGTTGGCAGATTTCGTGACGTCACGTTTCACCTTGGGGTGGGGGTAGTTTTCCGGGGGGTAGTATTCCGCACCCCCGCAATTCGATCACTTAAGTAAAGGCAAGGAGAAGAGATAACTACACTAATAAACGGTACCAGATAACTGGCACATACTTTCTCCCAGTTGAAACTTTTTACCTTCCCAACAGTAGCATAGGAGGTGGTTATTTAGAATTGCAAAAGTAGGAAAATGTACCATGGAAAATATTAGATGCATGTAACACACATCCATATTATATCATATTATATTATTATTATTTAAACTATTCGATCGATTTCGAACAAATTTCACTAAACATGTCAATTAGGCCTGTATAGATGCACGAAAAATGGTTTTGAAAAAGTTTGAAAAACAACCCCCTTTTTGGAAAAAAACCCAAAAATCAGTTATTATTATTATTACCTAAACGAGAATTTTTAGAAAGATGCGGTTTTTTGCATATCGTGGGGTACATTAAGGGCTACAAATAAGCAAAATTTTATCAAAATCGTTAGAGCCGTTTTTGAGAAATTTGCATTTTTTAAGTTTTTTGGCCTTTTTTTGGGGGGGGGGGGGGGAAAACCCCTTAAAAATCTAAAATTTGGAAAAACCGACCGGATATATTCTAGAACTACACATACATATCAAATTTCATCAAAATCGGACCGTTGGTATGGTTTCTAGCTCTGTACACATCCTTACAGACACACGGACAGACATCACAAAAAAAACCCTTTTTTGGGTTCAGGGAGCACCTAAACAAGTAATTTCACTAAAAATATTTTTGGGTTCAGGGAGTACCAACACAGATAATTCCACTAAACATTTTTGGGGGGTTCGGGGAGCACCAAAACAGATAATTCCACTAAAATTCAAATTCGAAAATTTGGACGAAAACAATACTTTCTCCATATACTACATATAGGGTGGAGAAAGTAAAAATTGTATAATAAATAAAATGAGATAGCTACCCATATAAAATAAATTACATCTATGCTATTATATAAAAATCTAATACTGTAGTTTCTGTCTGTGTGTATGTGTTACTCAATCACGTAAAAACTACTTAATGGATTTGAATAAAATTTTGCACACTTATAGATCACGACCTGGAATGAGATGTAGGCTCGATTTATTTAGATTTAAGGGTTGAAACAACCCCTAAAATAATAAATATTTATTATTATACTTCCATTAAGACTAGAGAGCTGGAAATTTGTACATTTATTTCTTATGTGATATATAGAAAAAGTAAACCATATTGATTGTATTTTTTACTGTACTGCTAAGGGGTGAAAATGTAACAAGCCCTAAAACAATACACATTAATTATTATACTTCCAATAAGCTAGAGAACTGGAAATTGGTACAGATATTTCTTACAATACATATATGCTATGTAAATCATATTTGCATTTATAGCGTGTTGCTAAGGGGTGAAAATGTAATAACAACCCCTGAAACAATAAACATACTAAAACTCACTATGCGGCGGATCTGCTAGTTAACAATAAACACCCGTACGTTACATCACGTTCTACCACCCCTGCCCTGATCATATTAATCTTATTTCAACCACAAGTCACTTCAAAATTAATTATTCAATGCACTCACTAAATTGTGTCTGTCAATTTAATTAAGTACATATTTATGTACGAAAATCAAGCGCAGTATTGCTGGGTCCACTAGTACAACTGTTTTCAATATGTATATAAAATTTAAAGAGTCCTAAGTTAAATTGTTTCCGTTAATCACAAAAAATTGCAGTCTGACCATCTTTTGGCACGTAGATTGTAACCAATGGTAACAAGTAAAACAGTGCCCATTAGTTTGATTCATTTCAAAGTTATAGTTCTCATCAATTCACACCATGGACGCTTTTTTTCTGTTACCTTTGATTTAACATGCATTTTTTAATTACCTCATAAGGTCCGTCTTGTGACTTCACATTGTTTTGATGTTATTCGTTACTACATGTTTCGAAGTATTTCCTACTTCATCATCAGGTACCTCTTGTTATTTTTCATTCACTCGAGGAACTCGTCATACATTAAAATAGTTAAAACACAAACACTTACACGAACACAAAAAAACATTAAACAGTCTTGTCCGACACCGGCGTGCACTCTAATAAACCCGGTGAAGAAAATAACAAGAGGTACCTGATGATGAAGTAGGAAATACTTAGAAACATGTAGTAACGAATAAGATCAAAACAATTTGAAGTCACAAGACGGACCTTATAAGGTAATTCATCGTAATGTTACCTTTGATAATTTTACTATTCGATAGGAAACTAAACAGGGTGCAAAAATTTACTCTTGAATGGTTTTCTGCAAATTTATTACTTTTGAGTTATTTTTAAACAAATTATAGGAACACGTTGATTATTTTTTTAACTAGGTCTTTACATTGATGAGTACCGTGCAAAATTTCAATGCAATCGGGCGATCTAGAGGTATAAATTATTTTCAGAAAACCAAATGGCGGATGGCAGGTAAAAGAAGCGGTTTCCGGGCATATGGTTATTGGAATATTTCCTCTATTTTGATCCTTGTAACCACCTCATGAATTTCCTCCACTCATTACAGAACACCCTGTAGATATTTATGATGAGTGCTTGGGTTTTGAAATATTTTAAGTTTTATAATTTTCGATATAAGTAATTTTTTATCGCAGTGATCAGCCTATATTTTTTAGGCGTATGCATAAAAAATATCCTCTTTTATTTCTTTTAACCTTTATACAGCTATCCAGATTGACTAATCAAATTTTACCAGAGATTTATTTATTTAGGTAGTAATTTAAAATAATAAAAATTATTCCATTTCCATTAAAATACAGTTTGAGGACCTGTAGGAGGCTTGTAGCCCGTACATATTAGGTCCCTCTACCTAGTTGTATATAGCTAACACAGATACTTCATACAAATATACAATTTAAAGTTTAAATTATTGTTTTTTTTTTATGTTGTACATAAGTTTTTACTTTTAGTCACTGAATCTCATTTAATTTACTAATTAAAAGTCTTTCAATTTTTTCTTAAGAACACTCCTACTTCTTTTGCCAGTCTTCAATGAAGTCGGAAGTATATTAAAGTATTAAATTGCATTCATAGCTTCTTTGTCCTATGGTTAGTCTATGGTTTGGCAGTGTTAAGTTTTTGCTTCTTGTATTGCGCTTGAGCTCACTGTATTTTATACTAAGTTCTTCAAAATCAAACAATATTGCCTTAATAATAAATAATTGTTTGACGCTTAATAGTTTTTGTTTCATACTGTCTGAGTCCATTATCTTATGTATCCTTCTTTGCAACCTATAAAGCGGAAGATATACTGCCTCATACAATCCACCCCATCCAATGATTCCATACGTAGCTATGCTGTAAAATAACCCATAATATAGTTGCAGCATTTGTTTATTCGTCACTATTTTTTTGAGTCTGTTACTTAAAATAATTTTCATATTTGCTGCATAATTAGTATTTTGGTTGTACGGTGTAATTCAATGAGGCTTCACAACATTAGAAGCATATATAAATTTATTTGGTCTGCTGACAGTTTATTGAGGTGTAGTTTCAAAGGTACATAGATCAAAGTTTTGATTCTCGTAGTTGGTCAGCACCAGCATTCTCGCTCACAGCATTATTTTTAAAAATGGCTACATCTACTGATGCGAAACATGCTAGCCGAGTGTTCTGATCACACAACATGCCGTCTGCAACTGACGTGCAACGAGTACAATGAAGAACCTTCTAGTAGACATACAATTTAGCTTTGGCATCAGACCTTCGTTGAGGCTGGTTATTCTTAAAGACATACAAAATCAAAGGTCGCCTACGAGCCATTGAAGCTGTTGCGGTACAACTAGGTGAAAACTTTGCCCACAGTTCTTAGAAATCAACTGAATGTGAGTCACGGGAGACTGAAATGATGTGTTTTGTAAACACTTGCACAGGAAGCCGTATAAACTAACCATGGTTTGACAAAGCCGCTTGCCTGCAGTTTTGGGTAGGTTGAATATAATTGCATACGGCACATTCATGCAAGGCCGTAGCCAGAGGAGGGGTTAATAGTAAAAATTAATACTTGGTTTAAAAAGTGCAAATTAAATTATAAAATAGACAACACAACAGAGGATAAAGCAACATATTTTACATCATTGTGCATTGCATGCATACTGATATTTAGATTCACTTGATTAAACTACAACGTACAATACACATGGATGCAGTAGGTTTACAGCCTTACTCTCTTGTGAGCTTGATCTTATCTAAAATAAGAAAACTATGAAGGATCAACAAAAATACTTTACTCTAACAAAAGACGCAATGCATTGTGTATTAAAAAGTCTCCCAATACGGGCATTGGCGTGCGAAGCACGCAATGGATTGGACATGTTTAAAGAGTTTAAACTCAAATCCCCGGTCCCCCCCCCCCCCCCCCCCCGAAAAAGTTTCTTGGCTACGGCCTTGCATTCATGGACAGTGTAATCTTTAACCAACATTTCATATCAGTGGTAATGTGAATCCCAATAACTCCTGAATAAGTGGTATCTATTATGAAAGTTTGAGATAGACCTAAAGTAAATGTTTTTTTTTGTATCCTGAGCAAATAAAAACTGTACAACACGTTCTTCTTCAAGGAAATGCCTTTGTTTATCTTGACATGATAGGCAATTTTCTGATTCCTAAGTTAGACAATTACGACGAGGATGGACACCTTTACTACCAGCAAGGTGGGGCAACATCCCACTACCATCTACAAGTTTGAGAATGTTTTTGATACTTGATTCTTGGATCAGTGGATTGGTCATGATGGTCATAGCATGGCCACTTCGATTTGACCCCTTTAGATTTTTTCTTGCAGGGGTTCATTATGGATTTGCGTTTTTGAAGCACCTTGATTCACTCATCTTGTTGAATTTAGACTTTGCTGAAGTCACTAACAGAGCTGCAGAAGTGACGCCCTACTTATTGGCTTAATTCTGACTGCAAGTGGGCAGGGCTGTGGCCAGGGGGCCCACTTAATTACAAAAGAAGTTTGTATTATTTTGTTCAGACAATAAGTACTTCTGAAATACCGATATATGAAGAAAGTGTTAATTCGGTTGTTGATATAACACCAGTCCATTAAGGGAAGACAGAGTTTCAGTGTTTGCTTTTTACATGTGGATTATGGAATGGCAAGGGAATAGAGGAGATGTAGCAGGATCATGGTTAAACAAGAACCTTTTTTAAAGGTAACTTAAAAATACACATTTTAAGTTTACGGCTGCAACAAGTAAGTCATAGGTTTTTAGAAGTCAATAGGTTATGATTTTCTTTAGGGTCTGGTAACCATTGAGGCTTGTAAAACTAAAACAAACTTCTAAATTAAAAAAAAAACTAGTAAGTGGTAGGAGAAGCTAGATTCCCATAAAAACAAAAACTATTAAAAATAATTTAAAACAAAGCATGTTGGGGCTTTTTGGCAACATTGAATTGCTTGCAATCAATAAAAATAATAATAATAATAATAATAGATGGCTTTAACAGCTTTGATGGGGTTAGTTGATGAAACTGAAACTATATCAAAAATAGCCCTCGGTGTGCTCTGTCATAAGGTATGTACAAAAGTTTAACAAACTGCATCTTACCATAGGCAGTAGTTAAATCAAACAAATACAAATTTAATTTTAATAATAATAATTTTAATACCACTTACATTCGTGTTACTCATCATAACACGCAAACTATACTTTATAATCAACAGTTTTAAAATAGTTTCACTATGTAAGCTCCCGGATTGGAAATGATAACAAATATTCAAATAGGTATAAATTACCTGTTACACTGTCTATCCAATCCTTGATTATTTGTTGTGACGACCGCGGTTTCGGGGTTATCCCATCCTACGGTCACATATATCACATATAAAAATATATATTTAAAATTATTTTTCTCTCACTAGTGAGGTCGTCGAAAACACAATAATTAGTTATACACAAAAACACAGTACACGAAACACAAATTAAGACGTCAACTACGAACATGTCGCCTGGGCGATGATTAACTAGCTAGCTGGATGATGGTTAAGCTACTGGTTGAGTAGCTAGTTAACCATTGCCCAGGCAACATGTTCATAGTTGACGTCTTAGTTTGTGTTTCGTGTAGTGTGTTTTTGTGTATAACTCATTATTGTGTTTTCGACGGCTTAACTAGTGAGAGAAAAATAATTTAAAATATATGTTTTTATATGTGAAATATGTGACCGGAAGATGGGGTAACCCACAAACAAATAATCAAGGAACAGTGTAACAGGTAATTTACACCTATTTCAATACGAGTTTTAAAATAATTTCGTTGCTTCTGAAGGGCTTAAAACTCACTATTTTGCATTAAAATTTTAAAATATTTATCTCCCGGTAGGAGCCTGAAATGGGAAGACGCACTGGGGCCCGGAAATCCTCTCAACGGCCGTGCAAGTGGGATGTGAGTCGCATTACGAGTGGTAGTCAAATAAAACCAAAATGAATGTTGGATGAAAAACTTGGATTTGTTTAGTTTTGAAACAAGATATTAACTCTATAAAGGCCTTATTGAATCGCCGTATATGTGCTTAAGTGTTCAAATAAATAACAAATTCTACAAGAACAATCAAAGATCATTTTTTAATGAAAGTGAAAACGGTATTGCTTTCAAGTTTGACATTCATTTTATGAATGATTAATTTTGGCCCAATGCAGCAGCAAGCCTTGGGTGTTACAGGATACTCACTAAACCAATCTGAGCTTGTAAATAACAAAAGGAAATCAATTTCTCAGTTTCTTTCTAGCCCCCCCCCCTCACTTGATTGTATTAGTGTTTTATAAATCCACATAACTTTTTCTCCTAAAGATAACATTTCACATACATTACTGAAAAATTTGAATTTTAGACCGTCTGAGATAGATTTAGGTTTTACTAATTTATAAAATCAAGAAAATGCTCAGTTAAATACAAACAATTAATATATTTAATAAATAACAGACATACAAATAAATATTTACATACAATATAATAAATTATTACAGTCAATAAAGCAAAAATAAATAAGAAAGAATACTAAAGTCTACTAAACCCCTTTCAGTACTCCACTACTACTACTCAAATGTTTTGGTGTGGTAGCTGAAATTGTACCCAGTACCAAGTATACCTTTCATTTACCTATACCCGTTTTATTGCATTACAATTTGAGCAAATATTGTTTCAAGCAGGTTGTAAGTACGCCTAATAAAAGTGAATAGCGTTCAGTTTATATTTCATTAGAATGGTAACGAAATTTAGATGTATCATAAAAGGTGTACCCTGGGTGTCAACATACTAAAAATAAATTACTTTGGCTTTTTTGTATGGCTAAATAATGTTAAAGAGAGAATTATCAACTAGTTCGATGATCTAATTTATAGACAAACTGATTAAACAAGTTTTAGTGACGTCGGGTTTTGTAGGTTACGTAGATTCTATGGGCGGTAACCTCATCCTTTTATGGGTTCTGCTGCTTCGATAATATGGCGACAATGGAGGTAAATGTCTTGCTTGGGGTGTATTTCCGACGGATATAGAAGCCAGTTGATAAAGTAACGGATTCACTTCAACAGGTGCTTCGATTTTTCTTTCTTTATCGTCTTCATCTTCTTCGTCGTCATCGTCCAAAATACCGTCGAGTAAGTCGTCTTCGTCTTCTTCGTCATCGTCCGAGTCCTTTTTTTCCGGTTGTATTATTTCCGGTATAATTTCTTCTTTTGTCGTTTGAATGCTTTCTTGTTTCGATGTATCAACGTCTTCATCGTCTTCTTCTTCTTCATCGTCGTCATCTAAAATGCTGACACCAATGTCGTCATCGTCTTCTTCATAACTGTTGTCGTCATTATTATTATTGATGTTTTCTGTTATTGTTTCCACTTTATCTGTGCCTTCTTCGGATAAAACGGCTAGAGTTACGGATTCAGTTCCTTTCTCAGTTTGGCTTTCTTCATTACTTGATTCTACACTATCCCCTTGTTCGGATACGGATGTAATGCCCGAGTTGGATTGTTCGGTGGTTATTTGAGCTTGTTCGGAATCATTTTTTGTTTTATCTTTCTCTATAGAAGGTATCGCCTGAACATCTGGTTTTGACGTTTCCAAACTACTACTTTGTACAGGTACTTTATTTATCAGTTCGCTTTGTACATCTTCGTTTGTCATGCTTTGTTTCACCGGTTTTGTTTCTTCTTGATTAGGTGTTTGACTGATTATCTTCTCACCTGATTCTGGTTTAGTGACTGGATTGGTTGTAACAGTTTGGTTTTTATTTAAAGCATTCTCTTTTTCAATAATTTTTTCCTGATCTTTAGAAGGTTCGTTTTTTATTTGCTCAACTTTGATTACAGGTTTAGACATCATGACGGGTCGTTTTATCTTCTCACCTGATTCTGGTTTAGTGACCGGATTGGTTGTAACAGTTTGGCTTTTATTTAAAGCATTCTCTTTTTCATTAATTTTTTCCTGATCTTTAGAAGGTTCTTTTTTTATTTGCTCAATTTTAATTACAGGTTTAGACATTAAGACGGGTCGTTTAATAGAACTTATTTCAGTAGGTTTATTAATTTCTTGTGGCATTACTGGTCTGTCATCATCATTTTGTAAAGTAGGTTTTTTGTCGACCTCTGGCTTTTTGTCAACCTCTGGCTTTTTGTCAACCAGTGGCTTTTGATCGACCTCTGGCTTTTTGTCAACCTCTGGCTTTTTAATATCTTCAATTTTTTGACCGTCCTGTACAACAGTAATGGTAATTGCAGTTGCTGTTACGGGTTCTTCTTTTACTGGAATTTTGGTTTTGGTAGGAGTTTGAACGATAGGAACTACTGAGGGTGTAGGAGTGGTCGGTTTTCTTACTGGTTTTTTAATTGCTTGTGGTGTGCTGGTTCTTACAGGCTTCACTTTTTGTCTTGTAGGTTTTAAGATAGTATTTTCTGTAGGAGTAACTAATGGTTTTGAGATTACAGTATTAGTGAACTGTACAGGATCTTTTCGTTTTGTTATTGGTTTCTTTTTCGTTCCAGATTCTGAACCGAAGAAATCCCCGAGAAACTCTTCGCTCAGAGCACTAAATCCAGTATAGTCTGATTCATCCGAGTCGACATCGTTGTCGGCATCATTAGCAGTCGCTTCCTCTTCATCATCATCATCGCCTAAACCAAAATCATCGTCATCGTCGTCGTCATCATCATCATCTCCAAGGCCGTACTCATCGTCTTCGTCATCCTCGTCTTCTTCGTCGACTGGCACAGGTTGACCCGGTTCCAAGTTTAAGCCTTGTGGACCGAAGCGAAAGCATGATACTCGTAGCGCAGCTTCTACATCATCGAGGGCTCTGAGTTCAAGTCCGAGGCAAGCTTTAAATTGATCCCCATCTCTGTTGATACCGTACACCTTGCCGCAGAACTTTGAAATACCACCGGGTAGTCCCATACAAACTGGTTTTGGACTTTTACCTGTTGAGAAAAAATTTTGTTTTAAAACATATATTCATTGAATACAAAATATAGAGGTATGAGTGAAACACTAAAATAGTGTCATCATTCACTGGACAAAAATTTAAATGAAAGTAGAATTGTAGGTAATTTCTCAGTACTGTTTTATAGATGTGCTATAAAAACAAAACAAAATTATAGCGACATGGTAGAGTACTAGATAAAATGTGAATAAGTCATATCAGGTAAAGCTTTTAGACATCTTCATAAAGACCAACAAAATATCACAGAAATAATTCTATGTATTTGTGTTCAATACTAGTTAAGTTGATTTAAAAGAAAGAAACAGTCACCAAACAATAGTAATTTTTGATAAAAAATAACCTCAAATAGTTCCATTGTATGTAAGAGTTTTTGCTGTATAGGAATTTAAGAATTCTAAAACAGTGGTAGCATTTAATTTATTATTTCAAATACTATTCTGTTCAGGGTGCGCCATACCACTTGAGAAAATGCATTGAATTCAGTGAGAGGAGTCAACATTTAGAATGCTGGCCTATGATATCACATTGGTAAGGTACTCGAGAGCGTGATTACTACTTTTGTTTTTACTAATGGGTCTTATTTTTTATTTCCGCAATGTGCTCACAGCATTTAAATTTTTAGAAAGCTCCAATTCGAATACAAATTTATAATTTACCATTTTTGTCATCTATGAATAATAATTTAGATGTTCAGAAACAGTTTTCTGCAAACTGCAAAAGATTTTCTTCAAAATTTGATGAAAGATAAGGACTGAATGGGATTATTTCCTATTGGTTTTGCCAACCCTTAAGAATTTTTAGAAGAATTATTGTAACATTGAAGACAGCTATAAAGGGGAAACCAGTTGACATTATTTAAAGTAGGCTAGTACATGTTCTAAATACTAAACGGACTTCAGTTATATAGGCCAATATCCTTAAGGGTCTGCTGTAGTGGCGGCCATCTTGGATTTTTATCCCATAAGAGCAATGTTAAATTTCAAACTATTTATTTCGTTTACTTTTTATCATAAAATTGTTTGCAAGGTCTCATTTTAAGCACAGTCACAATACGCATCCGTCTTGCAATTTAAATTTTTTTAAATGCTTTTGATTTGTTATATAATTGACATTTTGTAAGTACAAAGTTTGAATTTTTTTCTTAACACAATAAAAAAATTAACAATGAAAAATAATTTGCAAGCCGGATCCGAAATTTTATAAAGAATATTCAGTTTTATTTTCAACACTCAATTACAAAAGATAGACTTATAAAATGGTTTGAAATGAGGCAATGTCAAAGCGTTCAGTTGCAAGAAATTGCAATGTTTAGATAGGGATACAGTGAGAAGCGGTTGCGTTTCCGGTTGCTTTCTCGTTTACTGGAGCAGACCCTTAAGTTCTATATTTGTATGTTTAATGTCTCTTAAGACATTCGTATAGTGAATGACACATACATTTCCAGAAGAAGAATTTTATAATTTGTAATTCTAGGCACAAGCAGGTGAACCGGGTTAGGATTCTGAGCTTTGTCACAATTCATGTAATATTCAATAAAAAACCATTATCTATCCCAGAAACAGTATGCAGCTTAAAATGCAGGCTGTTAAATTAATACATGAAAACTGCAGAACATATTCTTTAAATGCGTGAAGTGTCGGAAGGAAAAGGCTCTGGCCAATTTGGAAGATAGAAAAGAACAAATAGAGTTGCCTTATGAAACATTTAGATTAAGGCTTGGTTGGAGTGAAAAATATTTCCGAGTTGATCACAACTCTGCAAGTGGATATATATTATTTTTATAGTATTCCTCTGCGATCAACAAGTTAGAACACTAGAATGCAGGCTAAACACTCGAGTAGGAACACAAATTCGGCGCGTACATGCTTCCACAGTAAAGCAGATTTTTTGTCACAAATTATAAAAATTATTAAAATTACTGTTATTTGAAAGATAATTAAACTACGAATGTGGGGAAGCTTTTTATATTTTTGCATTATTGAATAAGAAAATCGAAAACTTTGATTTTTAGTTGATTCAAAGAAAAAATAAAAAACACTAAGTGAAATCCACAATTGGACTATCCTAACCTTTAAAATGACATATTCAGAATAATTTTGAGCAAATTACTTCAGTAATCTTGTTGCGCGTTTAACATTGCTCTTATGGAAGTTGAAATTCAAGATGGTGGCTGGGTCTGCCAAGCCTTAAGAATTTTTAGAAGTATTGTAACAGTGAAGCCAGCAATATAGGTGAAACCAGTTCACAATATTTAAATTAGTACATGAGTTCTAAATATTAAAAGGACTTCAGTGAAATAATTCAGTGTATTAAGTTCTGTATTCTTATGTTTCGTGGCTCTTAAGACACATTTTTAAACAGATAACATTTGTATAGTGAAGGACGTATACATTTCCAGGAGAAGAATTTGATTATTTACTAGGGGAGACCTCTGCGTGCTCCGCTCGCCAACCCCCAAAGGAACCTTCTAAAAACGTATATGTTTTATTTATAATAATAAAGGTATAGGATTAATAATAACCTCAAAACTAAGATGGTAAATAATGTTAAATGTTCAAATTAAATTATTTCGTATAAATTATAACAGCAGTTACAATAATGGTTAAAAGAACCAGCAAGGCTCAGGTCTACACTTTGAAACCCTAACCTAAAAGCTAGAAATGCAAAAATAATTGCCTCAAATTTTGAAATCAGCTGTTAATTGAAATATTGGTGCAAACAGCTACATTACCTGTTATTTTGTTCAATTGTTTGCTATGGTAATAAATGTAAATACATGTGTTAGTTTATCATTCTAGGCCTAACCTAAGAATTTTTTCCGACTAAATTTACAAATATTGAAATAAAAAAAGGTTTTTGTCGAAATGAATTTATAGCCTATGTTATTCAGGGATAGTGTAGCTTTTTATTAGTAAAACTATTTTTTCAATCGGTTCAGTAGTGCCAGAGATTACCCCCTACATACAAACAAACAATCTTTACCTCTTTATAATATTAGTATAGATAATTCTTGGCACAATCAGGTGAACCGGGTTAGGATTCTGAGCTTTGTCACTAGTCATGCAAGATTAAAAAACTATATCCATTCTAAAAACGGTATGGAGCTTGAATTGCAGAAAAATTTGAAAGCATATCTTTTATGTTGGAAATACTGTGGCCTATCTGGAAGATAGATAAGAACAAATAGAATTTGCCTTAATATGAAACATCTAGATTAAGGGTACAGATGCATACAAAAGTCGTTGATGCTGTCTGAGAGTAAAGTTAGTTCTCCTCAGACACTTTCCACGAAACATCTTATCAAGAAGTGTTTTCAAGCAAAAACATTAGAGCGCTACATGTAACAAGTATAAAACATATTGGTGAAATCAGTGTGTGTTATGGGTACATATCATGGACCGTGAACTGTAATAATGACAACAAACCAAGAATTTTCAAAAGAAGAATCTATGGCACTGAATATATCAGAGCCGGATGGAGAATCTGAATTTGTGAAGTCAAATTTATATTGGAAAATCAGCAAATAGTCCATTTAATAGGGAATAGAGGTTTTATGGCTAGGTCAATTGATCAAAAAGAGGGATGAAAAGTTATCCAGTGATTTGAAGATTGAAAAGGAGAAGAAATCTGAGAAGATGGGGAGCATGGATCAAAGAAGTGAGTGGGTGGGTGAAGTTGAAAAGTATCTTCAAATTGGAATAAGATCACGGACAAACATAGAATTGTTTAGGTGGTCAAGCACAGCCCCAGGCAGTAAAGTCAGCGGGCAGAACTACAGAGGTGTTTTAGGTTGAAGAGCCTTTGCTAAGATGAACTTTGATCATCAAATGTAGGTTTTTGTGATCACACTATCTATTTACATCTTTTGATCTGCTATTGATACTGTACTGATTTTAAAATACGAACAAAATGAATTCCCGATAGAATTTGGCATTTCTCACAACAAACCCTACTAAATTTGTTGCAAATTTGATTGATTCCTTTGTCATTGATACCAAAATGAAATGAAGTTGAATATTGTGATAACTAACTGTAGCGTCCAAATTTCCACTTGCAACCTCTAACACAATTGTTTTCATAGGTCTAGCTGGAGTGGAATAAGAAAAAATAGAAAACAAATGTTAAATTAATACTTCTTTATAATTATTAAATAAAGATAATCAGGAAATGGCAATAATAAATGAGTCGTTATGAAATAACAAATTATTAAATTATTATTTACCATTGACAGTGATATTTCGCAGTACTCGGTCTCCAAAACTCATGGTGATGCTGATTTTATCTTCATTAAGGTATCGGATCATTGCACAACCTGTAACATTAAATCATATGTTGAGATTGTATGGATATTCAAGTAAACTTAATAAATAATCAAATAATTCAAACACGTAGCTGAGTTGCTGACGTGAGTTGAGGGAATTTCCAAAATTAAGTTTATATATTTTTATATAACATTTTTAATGACATCCCCAAACGTGTTCTGGGGACCATGATCGGTGCTCATTGACCACTTCCGACCTTAGATCTCACAATCATGAGCGCCCATATGATATTTTCTAGGGGGGGCTAGACTAGGGTATCCCACTGCTAAGGACTCACAGTGCATTGCACGCATCGTATTGGGAGTATTTTCAATACACAGTACATTGCGTGCTTCGCACGCCAACCCCCGTATTGGAAGTATTTTCAATACATAATGCAATGCTTGCTTCGCATGCCAACCCCCGTATTGGGAGCATTTTCAACACAATGCATTGAGTGCTTCGCACGCCAACCCCCGTATTGGGAGTATTTTCAACACACGAAGCATTGCGTGATACGCACGCCAACCCGCGTATTGGGAGTATTTTCAATACACAGTGCATTGCGTGCTTTGCACGCCAATTTTGAACCTATATGCTATGTACATGTGAATCCGCTTTAAAATATTTGTGATTATTACGTAGAAAGGTTCAAAAATAAAAAATAAAGTACATTAATTTCTACTTATTTAGACTATAAATATACAAAATAAAAGGTCAGCTCCTAGCATACGAAATTGCGTAGCAGTGCACGTGTTAAGGAGTACCCTCCCCTCCTTCGGCAAAAGGAGTCCAGGGATATTTCTGACCTCCCCAAGAAAACTTTTAAAATTTTGGAAGCCAATTTTGCTGTTCAGGTGAAATATTAACCCACACAGCATTGAGTCTGTACCTTTACACAGTCAGTGAATACACAAAGACCTATAACACTCCTAGAGGCCGCACCAAGTAGTGACCCAGCAGCTCATGCTTGAACTCTTGTAAACAATAAAATAAGTATATTATATGGAAAATCAAATGGCACGTAACATTTAAAACATCATTTTTGCTAATCTCTTAAAGAAAAATACCTGACTATAATTAATAATATACATATTTTCCTTTCCCTGGGAGCTAGGGGGGGGGGGGGGG
>JAGFPH010000268.1:642028-666836 GCA_018207615.1 Philaenus spumarius | reverse complement strand
GCCAACCCCCATATTGGGAGTATTTTCAATACCCAATGCATTGCGTGCTTCGCACGCCAACCCCCGTATTGGGAGTATTTTCAATACAAAGAGCATTGCGTGCTTCGCACGCCAACCCCCATATTGGGAGAATTTTCAATACACAGAGCATTGTGTGCTTTGTTGGAGTAAAGTATTTTTGTTGAACCTTCATAGTTTTCTTATTTTAGATAAAATCAAGCTCACAAGAGAGTGAGGCTGTAACCTACTGCATCCATGTGTATTGTACGTTGCAGAAATGCAGTTCAATAAAGTAAATCTAAATAACAGTATGCATGCAATGCACAATGATGATATGTTGCTTTATCCTCTGTGTTTACTGCTAAATTTCGGGATTTCTGTCTACGGCCTTGCCTCAGTTATATGTAGAAACAGATTAATAACGCACAGTTCCCTCCTCAACTAAACGTCTTAGCAGATTTTTTTTTGCATTGAGAATGATAGAGATACTAGTATGTTCGAACATTAAAAATAAAATATAATATTAATTTATTAGAATATTAATATTAATTAATATTATATTAATATTAATTAATATAATATTAATATTAATTAATATAATATTAATATTAATTAATACAATATTAATTAATAAAATATTAATTAATATAATATTTGTTAATATAATATAATATTAACATTAATATAAAATATAGGGGCCCCAAATTTACTCTCTGCCCCAGGGCTCCTAAAGGTCTAGCTACGGGCGTACTGCGTCATCGAATTATTCTCTAATTTTCTTGTTTCCTGCGATTTATTTTAAAAATACTGGAATTTAGCTGTTTCTGGTGCCAAGCCTACACGTTAGCTATTTATTTCGAATTAGTTTTTTCCTGAATTATGAACACCTAATGCTCCCAGTGTCTTTTGTCTGTATACAAATATATAAATTTTTTGTAGTAATAGTTTTAAATCTACTAACAGCAGTATTGTGTTTCTTTTTTCATGTTCATGTTTTAGGATATTTAAAATATTTTAGTTAAAAAAAAAAGAAAGATTGTACAGGATTGTACAGGGTTTGTAAATTTTGTTTGTAACAAGATTCTGGCAAATAAATATATTTCTATTCTATTCTAACTTTAAAATGTTGTGTTACAGGCAATGAAGCTGTTTCCGATACGAACTAAGAATTCAGCAGCAGTTGTTTATACGTTTCAGGTATTTAAACGTCCAAAACTTAAACATAGTTTAATAGTGTATAATATTTTCATGTGTTAATTGTTCACTGCATCTTCGCATTGGATTTCTTTCCCGTAACTTAAAATTCTGTCGGAATTGCCTTCCGGATTTAGGCTAATTTTTATTTAATTCAATCATTTTCGGCTTATTTGAAATATTACGCGATGTTTTGATTTCTTGAACGGAAGTTGTTACTGTTATAGGGTGCGCAATACGTTTCGAGTAAAAGCATGGATCCAGCGACCGGAGTAAACCTTGAGAAGACTGGCCTATGATAATTCATAGGTAAAGCGCTCGAGCGCTACTAGTATATCGCTTGTATACCGTTTTTACTAATGCCGGTCTTATTTTTAGTTTCCGCTAAACCTCCCCTAACATTTCGAACTTTTTTAAAACCTTTCTTAGCGAACACCTATGGTCCTAGAGGAAGCTACATACCAAATTTCATTCCAATCCGTTTGGTAATTTTGGGGAAATCGTGATTTAGTAATTTTGACCCCCCCCAAACCCCCCTAAGATTTTGAATTTTTTGAAAACCTTTCTTAGTGAGCACCTATGGCCGTAGAGGAAGCTACATACCAAATTTCGTTCAAATCCGTTCAGTAGGAAATCGTGTTCAGTGGGTCGGTGGATTTAACTTTTATATATATAGATTTACAACTTAAGAGAAGTCTATTTATAAAACAAACCGAAAGTGAGTTTAGGTCCGTTAGATTTTGTCCAGCATTACAAAAGTGATCTTAGACCAAACTTGAGAACTTTCACTTGGATAAATTATACCGAGCTAATGAATCCAGTAGACAAGTGCTTTTAATCTAACATTTCCGATGGAAATTTTATTCTTTCTTTAAACCAAATTAAAATAATTTAGTTTGTAGTTTTTAATTTGAAAGTTAATAAACGGTACCAGGAACTGGCACATACTTTCTCACAAACATATTTAAAATACTGTATTAAACAGATTCACTGTGATTTGAAGGGTGGGGTAGGAGAGGTGATTTTATTAAAGTTGGAGATTAACTAATAACTATTATTATTATTATCTACAGAGAAAACTATTCAATCGATTTCGAACAAATTTGTACCAAACACGTCAATTAGGCCTTTATAGATGCACGAAAAAAGTTTTGAAAAACAACCCCCTTTATGGCCAAAAACCCCCCAAAATCAGTTATTATTATTATTAGCTAAACGATAATTTTTAGAAAGATGCAGTTTTTTGCATATGGTAGGATACATTAAAGGCTACAAATAAGCCAAATTTTATCAAAATCGTTGTAGCCGTTTTTTTATAAAAAAATAATAACCGATTTTGTGGGTATTTTTTTTTTGCTAAAAAGGGGGTTGTTTTTCAAAAATTTTCAAAACTGTTTTTCGTGCATCTATACAGGCCTATTTGACATGTCTGGTGCAAATTTGTTTGAAATCGGTCGAATAGTTTTCGCTCTAGCTTTGTATATACATTTTGTAAAAACCACTTTTTTAGACTCAGGAGGTCCCAAAACGGATATTTCCACAAAAAAATCAACATCGATTTTTTTGCGATCACAATACTTTCTTTATACTATAGTAGGCCTACAGTGATAAAGTAATAATTCGATCACGCAGCTGAACTGCTGACGTGGGATGAGCGAATTTCCAAAGTTAAGTTTATTTGTTTTTAGGCATCCAACCAACTATTTGGGATAATGGTCTACTCAGGAAAGCGCCGAATAACTGCGCCGAAAAACTAAAAAGTAAATTAAAATATCTCGGAAAAAGCATATTTTTAAAAATAAATTAATGAATTATAAAATATCCACCTTTTTTTCTTTTGTACTGGTTACCAAATAATTTGATATTCAAATATTGTAAATAATTCACTATTGATAAAAAGCTAATACTTTTATTTTGTAAACATGGTCACATTGTTGTTATTTCTCATTCGATTTTCTTAGTTAAGCTACCGTTACATTTGTATTTAAAAGTTGGATATTTTATAATTCATTGATTGATTTTTAAAGATATGCTTTTCCTAGATATTTTAATTTAATTTTTGGTTTTTTATTAAACTACTTTACACAAATATCTTCAGAAATAAATTCTCTACAAGATATGTTTAATACGTTTGAGGGTTTATACCCATTTCACAAAGTTAATGTACTAAAACCCTACAGAAAACTTTTTTTAGACCGAATTTTGCGTTTTGGTTTAAATATTGTAAAAAATACTGCAGTTACGGCACTATTTTATTAAATTTATCTGCTCATTTTACGTAAATTAAATTAAATTTTACACCTTAATTAACGCCCTACATATTTCAATAGGGCTTCGTTTCTATGAGTAATCTGAAACACGGGTGAAATCTTTCGCTAGCTGTAACTCTCTAAAGAAGCATTTCCAGACCTATGAATAAATTAACTTTTTCCGTTATTTTTGCTAATGGGATCAGCTCAGAAAGTGCTCGGAACATTATGCAAATAACTTATTATTTTAGCTCAAAATAACTTTAAAATATTTTGTTTCTAGAGTAATTCTGGGTATTGTTGACAACTACCAAGAAATACATGTTTCCTTTTTTTGGTCAATATCTATTTTGTCTCTTGAGCTACAGACAAAATAAAAAAAACATTGTGTTTGTCATTAAAAAAGCAAACTTTTTGTTTCGTGTAATGTTTTTGTAAAGTTAGCGGTTTTTGAGATATTTGACATTAAACATTATAAACGGCCAATAATCTAAAAGGAGCAACAAATGGTTTTGTCAGATTGTAAATATTGAACGCGAATGTTTAAAACGCCCTTTTACTTTCTCACTAAGCTAGAGAGATAACTATTCGATCGATTTCGAACAAATTTGCACCAAACAGGACAATTAGGCCTGTATAGATGTACGAAAAAAGGTTTTGAAAATTTTTGAGAAACAACCTCCTTTTTGGTCAAAAAACCCCCAAAAATTAGTTATTATTTTTTTATAAAAAAACGGCTCTAACGATTTTGAAAAATTTGGCTTATTTGTAGCCTGTAATGTACCCTACCGTACGCAGAAAACCGCATCTTTCTAAAAATCCTCGTTTAGCTAATAATAATAACAACTGATTTTTGGGGTTTTTCTTGCCATAAAGGGGGTTGTTTTTCAAATTTTTCAAAACCTTTTTTCGTGCATCTATACAGGCCTAATTGACGTGTTTGGTGCAAATAGTTTTCTCTCTAGATAATAATAATATTTATTAGTTAATCTCCTACTTTAATAAATCACCTCTCCTACCCCACCTACAATTATGAAGTCACAGTGAATCTGTTTGATAATTTAAATACGTTTGTGAGAAAGTATATGCCGGTTTCTTGGACCGTTTATTTTTAAATGCAAAAATAAGTAAGTACCTACTATAATATTTGAACGAGTTATCTATCTCTCTATATAAAAATGAATGATTTTTTTCTTTGTTTTCTTTAGACAAAGAACTAGACTAAAAAACTGTTCGAACGATTTCGCTAAAAACTTCAAAGTTTATCCATATCATTGCCAGGAGCGTTTAGACGTTAAAATTACCACTGTTTAAGGGGTTAAAATGAGGTTGCTACCCGTATACAATACATATAAATTCCTGCAAGCTATTAAACTAAAATTATGTAATATTATTTGTAAGGTATATAAAAAGCTGTTTTATTACTTGAGTCTAAGGGATGAAATGTAATAGCTACCCTAAAAATTAAATAGTAATCCAAACACTACCTTTTCTATATTCTCAAAACCTACTCAAATAATTTCACTAATAATGCCACAATTCACACATATCAGTACCAGGATTGTTTAGAGAGTATGGTCACTACAATTAAAGAGATTAAAATGATTTACCTGACGCCTTTACAATAAACGTATATTCCTCTAATTACCTACAAGCTATAATGCTAAAATTAAGTAATCTTATTCATAAGTGGTATAAAAAGCATTTTTGCAATTCGATTACTTAAGTCAAAGGGAAGAAATTGGATAAATACTCTTAACATTAAATAATAATTAAAATGAGAAACATACTGTATACAGGCCCTTATTTATAAAATAAATGTAATCCTTATATATAATACGTGAATCAGTTTTTTGTGAACACAACTCCTCCCTTATTTCTGGACCAAATTTAATGTTTGAGTTGTCGAAAAATTCGTCTCATTTCCAAGTTTTGCAACAAGGTTTTAGATGTCAAAAATTCTTATCCTTAATGGCGTGAGCTAATTTCAAAGGTCGGGGTTTCCCCACAACATTAACATTGAACAAATTTAAAGACCATTTCTATACAAAACAGCTGTTTATAATAAGAAACACACTAATCCAGCTGATTTCGTGGATGTAAATAATGATGTTTATAGTATTCAGGAGGTTATACAAAAATGTCTATACAAAACAGCTGTTTATAATAAGAAACAAACAAATCCAGCTGCTTTCGTGGATGTAAATAATGATGTTTATAGTATTCAGGAGGTTATACAAAAAATTCTATACAAAACAGCTGTTTATAACAAGAAACAAACAAATCCAGCTGTTTTCGTGGAAGTAAATTGAATAAAATAACAGATATACAGTTGATTCTGATGTCCAACTTTTAGTACAAAATAATATTTTCAGTTAGGCCTTTACTGAACCAACACATGTTTCAACACAGACAAACCAATAAAAACTTGCGTTAAGGAATTTAAAAATAAGAAAAAACTATGTTACATCTTAATTAAAAATAAATAAGACATATATTTATTGATAATATACGGTAATTGATAGTGAGTAACTTTTGGTTAGGTTTTAGATTGAAGTGTACACCTGAGCCTTACTGGTTCTTTTAACCTTTATTATAACTGCTGTTATAAAATATACGAAACAATTTGATTTGAACATTTAACACGATTTAAATCTTTAATGGTTTTGATCATTTACCATCTTAGTTTTGAGGTTATTATTAATCCTACACCTTTATTATAAACTATGGGAGACCCTTGCGTGCTCCGCACGCCAACCCCCAACATAACTTTCTGAAAACATATGTTATGTTTTATTTATAGTAAAGGTGTAGGATTAATAATAACCTCAAAACTAAAATGGTAAATAATGTTAAATGTTCAAATTAAATCATTTCTTATATTTTATAACAGCAGTTATAATATTGGTTAAAAGAACCAGCAAGGCTCAGGTCTACACTTTAAAACCCTAACCTAAAAGCTAGAAATACAAAAATAATTGCTTCAAATTTTGAAATCAGCTGTTGACGGCAATATTTGAGCAAATAGCTATATTATCTGTTATTTTATTTAATTGGTTGCTATGGTAATAAATGTAAATACATGTGTTGGTTTATTTTTCTAGGCCTAACCTAATAATTTTTCCGACTAAATTTACAAATATTGAAATAAAAAAAGGTTTTTATCGAAATGAATTATAGCCTATGTTACTCATGGAGAGTGTAGCTTTTTATTAGTAAAACTATTTTCTCTATCGGCTCAGTAGTGCCAGAGATTACCCCTTACATACGAACAAAGAAAGAAACAAACAAAAAACAAACTTTACCTCTTTATAATATTAGTATAGATAAAACATAACATATGTTTTCAGAAGGTTCCACCGGGGGTTGGCGTGCCGAGCACGCAGGGGTCTCCCCTAGTTAACACTAATTACCCATATGTTAAATACCCGCTCTACCACTTTTGCCCTGATCATAAGAACCTTATTTTAACCACAAGGCACCTAAAAATTCATTTTTCAATGCACTCATTGAATTTTGTCGATTTAATATAAATACTGTACCGGTATATGTATTTATGTACTCAAATAAAGCAATAGCGAAGCATTGCCGGATCACACTAGCAATAGAATATAAAAAAATAAACGAAAATAGAATGCTCGTAACAAAGAGGCTTAAAAATTGTATTCACAGTAAAATAGTTGAATATTTGTCGTTATATTTGAAGTTCACTACTCACCAATTACTCTGGAAGCGGCGAACGCTACTAAAAGGCACAGAACCAACAGTTCGATCACGGTTGATATCTTCACCATTTTGGTATCCAACCAAACATTCACTGAGGCGAGCACTCACTTTCTGAAAAACCAAAAGCAGTCACAGTATCAGCACTGGCTAAGCTACGGTGTTACTGACCCACTGAGACTTGAGGTATGCGTGCTGCTGACCCCAATCTCTCCGGACATCCGGCTAGACGCGCAATCAGGACGGCCCAGGGGAAAACATTTCTTCTTAAACACGTACTGTATCGCCCTCTATGTATGCGATGGAGTTATACCTGTGTGGTGGAATTGTATAATACATGTTCGTTACTTTTATGCGTTTACTTGATAATGTTCTTATGTGTAAACGTCAAGGGTCTGCTCCAGGGCCGGACTAAGGCATAGGCAAACTAGGCAATGCCTATGGGCCGCCACCAAAGTAAGGCCACCACCAATGATGAAAAAAATTATTAAAAAAAGAATAATAATAAAATAAATAAAGAATAGAAATTTCAAATTTGAAATGTACATTATTGTGCAATTATTCTTTTAAACATTTTATTTATCACGTTAGCGATGCGGTGTACCGTTTTCTTTACAAAGCGCGCTGATACAGACTACTTTATCGACCAAATTCATTGACGATGTAAAGGTACCGGATTCAATGCTGTGTGGGAAAGGAAGTAAGAAGCCTATTCCACATCCTTGACTAGTTGACAATATCTGAGTCATCCTATACAGAGTGTCTTAGTTTTCCATTGGTTCAGAATATTTAGTTTTCGGGTAAGAATGAGTTACACCTTTATTTTAGCATAACATTTATACTACTTATAAATGTTATAGCTTATAGCTAATACCGCGCCACTACTAACGTGAATATTTTTTTTGACTTTATTATAACGTGAGTTCCCTTGTTCAGTTGGTTGTATTGTTTTTTGGTGATATTTGTGTGTAAACTGTAAACTCAGTGTACCGATTATTAGTTTTTGGTTTAAATAGTTCATAAATAATATTATAAGGGGAGTATAACAAAATTGTTTCCGGATTTATTTATTGGAATTAAACTTATTACAAGGATAAATTTGTACTAATAAATAAAACAAATGTTAAAATTTTATTAAAATCTAGTTTTTAGCATTTTGAGTTTGATAAACTAGGGAATATTTTTTTTAAAGGCAATAAAAAATTGTTTTTTAAAATTATTAAGAATATGTGTCCTTTGTTTTTATTTTTTAACCATATGAAAAAAAAAAAAATCTGGAAAATGGATTTCTTTAAGTAGGCCACCACCAAAGTTGCCTATAGGCCTCATATTGATAAATGCGGCCCTGATCTGCTCCAGTAAACGAGAAACTCAACCGCTTCTCACTGTATCCCTATCTAAACAGTGCAATTTCTTGCAGCTGAACGCTTTGACATTGCCTCATTACAAACCATTTTATAAGTCTATCTTTTGTAATTGAGTATTGGAAAACAAACTGAATATTCTTTATAAAATTTCGGATCCGGCTTGCAAATTATTTTTCATTATTAATTTTGTACTGTGTTAGGAAAAAATTCAAACTTTGTACTTACAAAATGTCAATTACATAACAAATCAAAAGCATTTAAAAAAAATGTAAATTGCAAAACGGATGCGTATTGTGTCTGTGCTTAAAATGAGAGCTTGCAAACAATTTTATGATAAAAAGTAAACGAAATAAATGGTTTGAAATTTAACATTGGAATTTAACATTGCTCTTATGGGATAAAAATCCAATATGGCAGCCACTACAGCAGACCCTTAAAAACAGAGCATGAAGAGTCTACTGATCACGTATTACTATTATAGGGACATGCGTGCTACGCACGCCAACCATCATAATTTAATTTAAAGGAATTCTCCGTACAAAAAATTACAGAAATTCGCCCAAATCCATCTAATTACCCCTTTTACTTTCTCACTACACTATAGTATAGAGAAAGTATAGTGATCGCAAAAAAATCGATGTTGAGATTTTTGTGGAAATATCCGTTTTGGGACCCCCTGAGTCCAAAAAAGCGGTTTTTACAAAATGTCTGTATGTATCCAACACTAGAACGAAAACTATTCGATCGATTTCATAAAATTTTGCACCAGACATGTCAAGTAGGGCTGTATGGATGCACGAAAAACAATTTTGAAAATTTTTGAAAAACAACCCGCTTTTTGGCAAAAAACCCCAAAAATCAGTTATTTTTTTATAAAAAACGGCTCTAACGATTTTGATAAAATTTGGCTTATTTGTAGCCTTTAATGTACCCTTCCATATGCAAAAAACAGCATCTTTCTAAAAATTCTCGTTTAACGAATCTATGTAATAAAATTGAATTGCTGTTCCTTTGTAAGCGCATCACTTGAGAACGGCTGGACCAATTTGGCTATTTTTTGTTTTAAAATGTTCGTAATAATCCGAACTAGGTTTTTATATAAAGAAAAATTTGAAAAGTTTCCCGAAATGTTTCAAATTTGGAAAAAAACTAAACAGCCTCTTTTGTATGGACTCAAGACCATAGCGCACAAAAACAGCTGTTCGTATAAAAAGCTTAGCAACACGTCATGTTTGTTTACATTAATTTACCATAGCAACTTTAATCAGTATTTATAATCAGTTTATTATTCTTCAAAACCAAAAGCTTTTTTAGGTTAGATTGACCAACTTACAGCAAACAAAAACAAAAATCAATTAAAAATGCTTACTGTATTTTAATTCAATTCAAACGTTGGTTGTTACATATATTATATATAAAACAACTGATTTGGATCAAAAACAGAACATAATTTTAGGTTAGGCCTACTATGAACCAAAACATGTTTATTTGCAACGAATTGGGCTAATTTAGAATCAGGTTTTTCACAATTGTTCACAACATCAGTTTTTTAGATTTTGTAAAAGCAAACAAAAGGTTTACTGTATTATTTATAAAGGTTTACAAACTATAAATCTAAATTTGTGTAGTATATTCTTAAGTGGCACAAAAACCATTTTGCAATTCGATTACTTAAGTCAATGTATAGGTAATGAAATGGAATAACTACCCTTTAAATTAAATCAAGCAATAGCGAAGCATTGCTGGGTCCACTAGTAGTAATAATAATAATAACTGATTTTTTGGGGGTTTTTTGGCCATAAAGGGGGTTGATTTTCAAAATTTTTCAAAATCTTTTTTCGAGGCCTAATTGACGTGTTTGGTGCAAATTTGTTCGAAATCTATCGAATAGTTTTCTCTCTAGATAATAATAATAATAATATTTATTAGTTAATCTCTCACTTTAATAAATCACCTCTCCTACTCCATCTACAGTTATGAAGTCACAGTTAATCTGTTTAATAATTTAAATATGTTTGTGAAAAAGTATGTGCCAGTTCCTGGTACCGTTTACTATGCGTAAATTATCTATATCTATGCACTCGTTTTCCGCCAGCTTGTTACTCATAAATCCCGAACGAACATAGTTACAAAATTTACTTAAATTTAATCAGGGTTTGATTTCTATTTAAGGCTCTTCTTTCTTTACCTTGAAGAAAACTCCCGAGTGTACAGTATGATTTCAATACGAAAGGTCTGACTAAAGCCGCAAAATCGTTGAAACATGCATTCGTAATAACGTGTTTCGGATTCTATTTATAAATTAATAATCTGGGAAACTACTTTAAGTTATAAAGAAAGCTTTATATTTTTTACGTGTTAGCTTAAAATATGGAAATTATTGCTTAAAACTCCCAAAAAAATGCGTTAAAAGTAATCGATTTTTACTTAGTTAAACTGTTGATTAAAATGAGTTGCCGTCGATTTCTTTCAATTATGAGATATAAAACAAAAGCACAAAGCCTTTAAGAACAATTTAAGATGTTTCACAACTTTTTAGGTTGAAAAACGGCGTCCGAAACACGTTAGTACGAAGTGCATATTTTTGCTGTTTTACGCAAGGTATAGAAGACCCTTAACATCTATGAGTAAAATAAAACCCGAACACAAAATCTCACAACAAATACATTTACTAACTTCAAACGCGTTTCAACGACAATGTCGCCATCCTCAGTGATGCACGGACTACAGCAACCAACTATAACAGGGGATGGCGACATTGTTGTTGAAACGCGTTTGAAGTTAGAAAACGTATCTGTTGTGAGATTTTGTGTTCAGGTTTTATTTTATCTACAGTTACTTTCTCACAAGTCAAGCTCAATAGTTATTTATCAATGAGTACATTTCACATTATTGCATATTGTTCAGATATATAGTTGACGGTTAAACCAGCTTATTCAGTAAATCAAAACGCAGGCGATCTTGTCAAAGTGTTAAGCTTTTGATACAAATCAGCTGTTTTATTTATAACGGTCGCGTGTCACGTCCGTTCGCAAAACCCTCAATTTCGTCCGTAATTTTTTATTTTTTAATGTTTTAAATAGGAACGTTAAATATTTTCGGGATAAAAAGTAGCCTGGATTAATCTCTGAAAAGTCCTCTAAATGCCGTGACCCTTATGGTGACACCTAAGGTGGAGGAGTGGTCGATGAGCACCGATCATGGTCCTCAGAATACGATTTGGGGTGTCATTAAAAATTATATATATACAGGGTGTCCCATAAGTAAACAGAAAAACTTCGGGGAATGGTTCTATGGGTCAAAATAAGAAAAAAAGTTCATATAAAACATAGGCCCAAAACCGCTTCGTTTTCCAGATATCCGCCATTTTGTTTTTTGTACAAAATAATTCTTAAACAGAGTACGGTTTACTGATTAAGATCAAACTTGGCACGAAGTTTAACCTAACAATGATGTATCTCAAGAAAAATAAACGATTAAATCCAATTATGCGTTTCAAAATAGCGGCTGTATGAAAATTTCAAACCTAAATTAGTCATAAACCGTACATTTTACCAAAAAATGTCAAGACAGCTAATATATGTGTATACAAAATTTAATTTTTAATATTTAAAAAAACTTATGTACAATTTTATATCACTTATAGGTATTTATGCGTTCGCAATCCGAAGTCGTTCGGACGAGTTCGTTAGCCAAAAAATTCAACAACCGGAAGCACGTTTTTTATCGGAAGTAATTTTGTTTGATATTTTTCGTACTAGAATTACATTTTTTTGGGAGTAGTTCCCCAAAATCGATCAAAACGTAAAAGCACCCGGTTCAAATAGACATGGGGATTTTAGCGTGGGGGCATCTTCTGTTCCGCGAGTTTGTGCGCTGTTTAGGAAGCGAAACATGCTGCCCATTATCATAGGCTGCTAAGTCGAGGTGCAAACTCGCAAAGCACATTTCATAATTCGAGGCCGCAAGATCGACGACTGGTGGCTGAGGTGCAAACAAAAGTGAATGTACTCGCTTCATAATCACAGTTCACAATAAAAATGCCAAAAACAATCACGTACTACAACATAATATATGCGCTATAATCAAAGACAGCACACAAATAAAGTTATTTACCATCTGACAGATGACAAAAGCACAGCCACGTCTTTGACAATTATCTTCGTTGTAGTGAACATAGAGGTAATTTATAACGTAAGTTAAGATCATAGAGGTAAATAGAACAGTTCTTTCCGATTCCATTGATATATATAATAAACATAGATTCACTAATGATTTGTATTTTATATGATTTTTCTTCTAAAAAAAAAAAGAAAAATCAACGCACATACACGCAACGACCGAATTGTCGGATGTCGGAATTCAACGGACATTTTAACAACGTCCGAAAAATCGGACGTCGGAAGCCAAAAGGTTTTAAACATCCTATTGTAAAAACTTTACCTAGGCTTACCTAACTTTGCTGAGGTGATTTTATATCGGTAAATGTGTACAATTACAAGGATTATATTATCGTTCAATACCTTTCTAGTAATAACAAAATATTAAGTATATCTGTTTAAATACCAGTTGTAAATATATATCACGAATACCGGCTACAAATATCTGTTTAAATATCAGTTGTAAATATATATCACGAATACCGGTTGCAAATATCTGTTGTAAATATATATCACGAATACCGGCTACAAATATCTGTTTAAATACAGGTTTAATGATAATGTATGATAATGTATGATAATGTAATGTGAGTCAACATTGACTCACGTTGAATGTGTAAAGGTATTTTCAAACTGTTATACAGAATTATTCAGGAAGAAACTGAGTTAGTTAATATAAACATAGGTCAGGAAATGTTTCTTTTTCCAGCTATACATTTCTTTTTTTTTACAAAATACTTAATATCTTTGGATGAATAAAATGAATTGCGTATTTGGTATGCCATCTTTTACCCATGTACAAACAAACCATTTTTTAAATATATATTTTCAAAATGGCGGCCGTTTTAAAATTTGTTATGTAAAATATCTCGAAAACTGGTAGGTTCACTGTTGACACGAGCATGCGCTGAACAGGCCGTGATGTGAGATTGTGAGGGTTGAAACTGTCTTGGGAATGCGCAGTGGCAAATAGAAAGTTTGCGCATGCGTGGGACAGCTGCTAGGGCAACAACCACCTTAGTTGGTTTATGTCTCCCCTCTTCTACCTCCCCTTCTAATCGCATCGAGATTTTCATCACGGCCTGTACTATTGTTACTCATAGGAGTTGATTACCAAAGTCAAAATGCATGTGAAGAGTTGAAAGGAGGGAGAAAGTGGGAACAACAGAGCGTGAGAGAGGCAGTGAAGCAGTTCCTGTACTGCTCAAGCTATTAACACTTAAGCGAGAATATGTTGTTAAACAAAAGGTTACATCGCGACTATTTGGGAACGAATAACAGTTGTACGTTGTGTATTGTTTAAAAGTGTTAGATGATATTTACGCCACTATGGTGAGGGAATGGTGAAATAAAACTGAGCAGTGAGAGTTAGACCATCAAGGGTTCCGTCCGTACTGCTACCAGTCCTGAATATTTTACCTAGATTGGCATTGGCGAAGTGGGCTCGCACCGCTTCCAAACGATTATCGATCTGTGTACCCTCTGTAACAACATCGCAGTCTGCCTTAGCAGTCTTCATCGATGTTCGCGCTCGTGAGCCAACGTGTCAATCCCGATTCGGGGGTAGCAATAAACACTTGTCTGACGCTGCCATAGTTCTCTATATCATCACTGTTTCCCGTTTCGCCTTCGCGATGGGCCACCTACATAATCGCTTTGTACCGAATTTTCGACGCTGCCATAGCTCACCCGAACGCACGGCACGGGATTTGAATTTCCATAGGAAAGTCGGGCTATCACAGTGACTCTTATGGTGAGACTTGTAGTTGTAGTGGTAATGAGCACCGATTATGGTCCCTAGAACACGTTTTTGGGTGTCATTAATAATAAGTTTTAGTACAATTTTCTGCCAATCCTAACGTAACACTTTCACTAAAGTTTGTCCTTATTTCATTGATCCTAGCAGATATAATTTGTATAATAACGTCATTAATAATGTTACATGTATACGTGTGTTCCCACTCTAACGACCCCAATTTACCTCCGATTTGGTCCAAATTTGTTACACACGTTGGTTTTCTGCGTAGGTCGGGCGAGTTCTTTTGCTAAAAAAAAATTATACAACTGGGAGCACGAGTTTTGACTGGAAGTAATTATTTTTTTAGATTTTTCGTACTAGAATGAAACTTTTTGGGGTTTTGTCGACCTTCGTACATGACCTTATAGCCTTATTTGGACCAAATCGGACGTAAAATGCGCCCGTAAGAGTACAAACATATATAAAATTTAATGACATCCCAAAACGTGTTCTGGGGACCATTTTCGATGCTCATTGACTTTCATACCTTAGGTCTCACCATTAGGGTCACTGCAATAGTTGATCTTTCATATGCAAAACAGCCTTCGACAATTTCTATTGTATATTTTTACTCGGTTGATGACCTTTTGCATCCATGATCTTACTATTTCATTATAGATGTGATCTCCATCTTTGTAAAATGTTCTCTTGTTTGTGTAATGAATGTACTGAGTGCATATTCACGTAGATTTTTACATTCTCTCCCCCTCCCCCCCCCCTATACATAGTATACGGAGAAAGTATTGTTTTCGTCCAAATTTTCGAATTTGAATTTTTAGTGGAATTATCTGTTTTGGTGCTCCCTGAACCCGAAACAATTTTTAGTGGATTATCTACCCAAAAATATGTTTAGTGGAATTATTTGTTTTGGTGTTCCCTGAACCCAAAAAAGTTTTTTTTTGTGATGTCTGTCCGTGTGTCTGTGTGTCTGTTACGATGTGTACAGAGCTGGAGACCATACCAACGGCAACGGTCCGATTTTGATGAAATTTGGTATGTAGGTGTAGTTCTGGAATTACTCAAGGCGTTTTAAATTTTTTTTTTTTAAATCATATTTTTAAGGGGTTTTACCCCCAAAAATGGTCAACAAACGAGAAAATTCAAATTTCTCAAAAACGGCTCTAACGATTTTGATAAAATTTGGCTTATTTGTAGCCCTTAATGTACCCTACCATATGCAAAAAACAGCATCTTTCTAAAAAATTTCGTTTATGTAATAATAATAATAACTGATTTTTGGGGGTTTCTGGCCAAAAAGGGAGTTGTTTTTCAAATCCTTTTTTTCGTGCATCTAGGCCTATACAGGCCTAATTGACATGTTTGGTGCAAATTTGTTCGAAATCGATCGAATAATTTTAATAATAATAATAATAATAATATTTATTATTATTACTTTCAACTGGGAGAAAGTATGTGACAGTTACCTGGTACCGTTTATTATTTTCTGTTTTTACGTCAATTATTGTATATTTTTCTCAATTTTTTTAAGCTGTTTTTTGTTTAAATTGTATTGTGCAATGTTATGAGTATTGTTGTGTGTATATGCCTTATTTTACACAAATTCTGTTTTTCAATAGGATCAAATGCTGAATAATAAATAATAAGTTTATAAAACACTAGAGGGTTTTCCCCCTGGTCGCTCACCCAAACATTGGCGAATCAAATGCAAACAGATTATTGTATACTGTGTTTTCACGGGAACGACGCTTGATTAGGACAAAGATTGTTTAGTTTTATATAGTAGGGGGGCAATTTTCAAGTTCATAAAAATATAACAAAATGTCATTCTGCATAGGAGTATTTAAAACCGGTCAAACGGGGGTGAATTTTTTAAAGACAAACTAACAAATAAGAAATGAAACAAACATATCTAAATAAAAGGTTTAAAAGCACTTATGTAAAAGGTTATATACTATAAAAAGTTTAACAATAATCATATATAAAAAAAACACTAAAAATTGTACTCTATCCAAATTTAAGTCGCACAGTGCACATCCATACTCTCATACACACACAGGCTCAAAACTAACGTACTTCCATCTCTCTCACACAGCCACTCACACATACATCATAGATCATCACACGACCACATCCAACAAGCCCTCCACATCGTCCCTGCTCAATAGCCAGTTCTTCAGGAGAATCAAACATTTCCTTGATTTACTAGATTTCTTAATTTCTTCAGGAAGTTTATTATAGAGTCTAGGTGCAGTTACAGAGAAGAAATTAAGTAAATTGTTAATCTGGCTTTACGTTCCTTTGTTTTGCTTTTCAATCTTAAAATTAAAAAATAATCAATTGTGTTGCAAAAAAATGAGGAACCCTGACTCCTAATTTAAATATTTTAAGGACTTTGTAAATAAACAGATAGCGAAGAGGCAATACAGAGATACATTGAAACAATGGTAAAGATGGCACCGGCCTTGTTTTATTTAATATAAGCCGTACGAACCTCTTCTGTATTACAATCAAAGTCCTAAGATTAGTAATATACGTACCTCCCCAACAACAGATCCCATACTCCGACCTACAATGGACCGTGGAACAATAAATATTCCGTAAAACGCTTCCCGGGACGACATATTTTAAGTGAAAAAATAAACGTAAGATATTGTTTGGTTTAGCTTTTAAATTAGCAATGTGTATTTTCCACGTTAAACGGTCATCTAAAACCACTCCCAAATACTTACACGAAGACATTTGTTTTATTACAATGCAAGAAACGCACACCGAATTTCCGACTACACAATCCATACATTCATATAGGGCTAACATGGGTCTGTAAATTTAGACTCTCCTCTCAGATTAAAATTTATATAACAACTTTTATCCGTATTTAAAACCATATAAATGCTTTTTTTTGTAATATGTAACAGCATATGTTGAATTATAGAATACAGTAAGCATTTTTCGTTTATTTTTTGATAACCTAACCTAAAAACTGTTGTTTGTGAAAAATAATTAACTGATTCTAAATTGTCCAAGTTGGTTGCTATGGTAATTAATGTAAATGCATTCAAACGTGTGTTGGTTCAGAATAGACCACACCTACAATTAATTGTGTTGCTAAATTTTAATAAAAGCTGTTTTATCGGAAGTGCACCCTGTATTTTGATCACTTTCATCCCTTAAAATAAAAAAAAACCCGTAAGCAGCACTGCCGCATTACTATAGCCGAATTTTCCTATCAGGGAATAACTAGTATTATATAATGAAAGTTTCCTATGAGTTTTGTTCCTTGTTCCGAAAACTGTTCCAAATATACCTTTGCACATGATTATAGTAAATTTTATTGCCTTTCGAATGATATAGCTCACAAATCGCACTCGGGGTAATGAGTGGGAGAAATTGCGTAATTACCTTACATTGATAATGAAAAAAACATTTATCGTAATCTTCTTATAAATTTTGCACAGGCTTGTAGTAAATTTAATTGCCTTTCGAACGATATAGCTCAAAAACCCACACGGGCTTATGAGTGGGAGAAATTGAGCAACAACCTTACACGGATGGTAAAAAAAATCATTTATCTGGAACTTCCTATCAATTTTGTTCTTTGTTCCGGGGACTGTACCTGAATTACCTTTGTACAGGATTGTAGTAAATTTAATTACCTTTTGAACGATATAGCTCAAAAATTGCACACGGGCTTATGAGTGGGAGAAATTGCGCAAAAACCTGACATGGATAATGAAAAAATCATTTATCTGGAGCTTCCTATCAATTTTGTTCTTTGTTCCGGGGACTGTACCTGAATTACCTTTGCACAGGATTGTAGTAAATTTAATTACCTTTTGAACGATATAGCTCAAAAATTGCACACGAGCTTATGAGTGGGAGAATTTGCGCAAAAACCTGACATGGATAATGAACAAATCATTTATCGGGAGCTTCCTATCAATTTTGTTCCTTGTTCCGGGGACTGTACCTGAAATACCTTTGCACAAGATTGTAGTAAATTTAATTGCCTTTCGAACGATATAGCTCAAAAAAAGCACACGGGCTTATGAGTGGGAGAAATAATGCAATTTCCTCGCTCTAACTTTGCCATTTTGGTTTGAATCAAACAAGCCGCCATTTTGTGTAAAATCGAAAAATAAAAATATCAGTGTCTGGGGCATCTTACAAGGATCCTTCCACTAAAATTTCAGCTATTTTGAAGCATATTTACTACCATTTTATCAAGGTGGGAAGAACCCATATACTTATATACCCTTAAATCCCTACCCCAAAACGATTAATCGGTATAACTGCGCCATTTTGAATCGGACCGAAAAACAAAAAAAGTGTATCTGAAGAATCCTCCTAGGACCCTTTCACCAAAAAATCAGCAATTTTGAAGCATATTCACTACCACTTATCAATCCGGGAATAAAACATATATATATATATATATAAAGTAATGATTTTTGGGTATCGTCTCTAAATGGTCTGAAACGGATAGAAACGAAGTTTTACCCTCCTCCGACGAACCGTTTTCAAGTTGGGTCGAGTGTAATAGCTCTTATTTTCTTCAAAAATTCGGCTAGTAATTTGATTAATGCATTTTTTTATAGTGGTATGAAGCTACCCTGACACTTTTAAGCCTCCAACTATCATAGTTTTAGCTGTACGTTCATTATGAGTCTGTCAGGACTTTTTCTTTTATGTATACAAATCAAATTACGGCTTAATTAATTATAACATTTTACAGTAGAAATACAGTTTTCCGAACTTGACATTTTCCCACAATCATAGCGCTGGCTAACTGCGTATGATAGTTTTACCGTACGAAAGAATAGTGGAGAAAACCAATATCCCATGAAATAACGTAGTCATCAGACAATAACCTGTCAACAGGTTCCGCTAGAACGACGTGAGAACGGCAAGTCCTTCTCTCCACAAGTCACTTGTTTTGATTAATTACCGCAATTTGAGAACTTTAAAATAACCCTTACGTTAAAAAATAAAAAAGATAGATTTTTAATTCGTTATTTCATTGTTGAAAATGTTCCAAAACAGGCTACTCCCATCAATAGACCATGTTGAATTTCGATTTAATTGCGTAGCGTAGTATTGTGAGTTTGTTAGTACACTAGAGGGCTCCGCCCCCTGCTCGCTTCGCTCGCCAACCCCCGCGGTGACTCGGTCGAAGCATTTGCAAACAGGTTATTTTATATAAATAGGACCTACTATTAAATTGCAATATGTCTTATTTATTTTAATCAGGATGTAACATAATGGTTTCTTATTTTTAAATTCCTTACTTTATTAAGGGTTTATTCCATGGCTTTAAGGAAAGTATAACAATCATAATTTTTACTACATTTTCCACCCTTAGCTGCGCGTGACAAAATGTCAATCTATGATACTTTTTTATGTACCATATGCTGTAAGAAATAAATTTACCTACACATTTTCAGATCACTAACTTTAAGAAAATATAAAAATTAATTTTTATTGTTTTAGGGGTTGTTAACACATTTTCATCCCTTAGCAGCACGCGACATAATACAAATCTAGTTTACTTTTTCTATATATATTGTAAGAAATAAATGTACAAATGTCAGCTCTCTAGCTTTAAGAAAAGTATAACAACTAATATTAATTCTTTTAGGGGTTGTTTTAACCCTTATATCAATATTAATTCCAGCCTATGTTACTCAGGGATAGTGTAGCTTTTTATTATTTTAAATTTGTAATAAATAACCTGCTTACACGCTTCCTCAGCAAGGGTTAAATTACTTAAATTATAAGTGAAAAAACAAGGACTAAGACCGGGATTTGAACCCAGAACCTTTGCCTTCCCGTGGCAACACTCTACTAACTGACCTATCCTGATCCTCCAGATATTGGTCGATGTTATCTCACTTGTATCATGATTGTTTTCAAATGTCGCAATGCGAGGTATTCGGTCTATTAATTCACAAATGCAGTAAAACCGTACAAGTGAGATAACATCGATCAATATCTGGAGGATCAGGATAGCTCAGTTGGTAGAGCGTTGCCACGGAAAGGCAAAGGTCCTGGGTTCAAATCCCGGTCTTGGTCCATGTTTTTTCACTTGTAATTTAATAAATTTAACCCTTGCTGAGGAAGCGTGTAAGCAGGTAATTTATTACAAATTAAAAATAATAATAAATAACACCACTGTAGGCTGCAAAAAGAATTGAGATTGTTTTCAATGTCACAGTGCGAGGTATTCAGTCTATTAATTCACAAATGCAGTAAAACCGTACAAGTAAGATAACATCGACCAATATCTGGAGGATCAGGATAGCTCAGTTGATAGAGTGTTGCCACGGAAAGGCAAAGGTCCTGGGTTCAAATCCCGGACTTGGTCCATGTTCTTTCACTTTTAATTCAATTAATTTAATGTAGCTTTTTATTAGTAAAAGTATTTTTTCAATCGGTTCAGTAGTTCCAGTGATTACCTTCTACATACAAACAAACAAACAAATTTTACCTCTTTTTAATATTAGTATAGACTAGCTGTATCCGCCACTTCGTCCACGAGCAGTAACGAATCCTGGTTGATTATTAACGTAGAAGTTAACTTCCGCACGATCAAATGTTACGCCCGAAAATATTCTAAAGAAAAACTATCAAATGTTTTATTTTTTTTACCCAATAGATCACATCGAAGAAACAAAAGTCAAACATGTCCGTTGTAGAGAATTAAATTTCCAATCTTCAGGCCTAGGTAATCTCCGATTTTCCCTAAACCCGACCGTTCATAGCTCCAGCTGTTGTTTAAAACGTCGGTAAACCTAAAGGTTTAAGAAAAATTCACACTTATTGCGTTATAACTTATGAACTGTACAACCTACAGGATCGACTCAGTGGTTATTTGAAAGAATTTCGGAGAGCCGTATCCAATGAGTATCTCGAATTGAATACAGGTGCTACCAGTCTAAAGTTATAAGCAGAAACGTGCCCAAAAGAGGGTGAAATAGTTAACTTTGGTATCTAATAAAATCGCAACTTTTGAACGAATGGAATTCGATGATTCAGGGTTTTCACCTTTAAAAAATTTAACGATTGGACTTATTTGATTGTGGATTTCTTCTAAACCTTCCCGAAGAAATGCGTCTGACGTATCAAAACCCAACTTTATACGTTGAGCCATCCGTCACAGACAGACACGATTTTATTATATGCATAGATAGATGTCCTTATCGTTTAATTTTTTTGCGTGTAGGCCTACAACATACAGGATGGTCAGTACCAAGTGTTAAAAACTTCGGAAAATGGTTCTATGGGTCAAAATAAAGAGAAAATCAAGAATAATATTTTTGTCGAAAAATCCTTCATTTTCAAAATATCCGCCATTTTATTTCTTTTACTACAAAATTCTTATCTAGAGAACGGTTTGACCAATTGAGTTCAAACTTAGCATGAAGTTTAACGTAACAATGATCTATCTTAAGAAAAATAAGCGATTATATAAAATCATGCGTTTTAAAATGGCGGCTGTTTGAATATTTAAAACCTAAATTACTCAAAAACGGTACATTTTAACAAAAAATCTCAAGGTACCTTTTTTGTAGTCCTTTTGATTCCCTATCGGATGATGCTGTCAAAACAATCGGATGAAGGATAATAGCTAAGTTATGTGTAATAATTGGTTTATTCAACCCGGCATCCTATACCAACACAGTAAACACAACAATAATACCGTATGTACATATGCTGTTATTATCTTTAAGTTAACTATTATCCTTCATCCGATTGTTTTCAAAGTTACACCATCCGATAGGGAATTAAAAGGACTACAAAAAAGGTGTCTTGTAATTTTTTGTTAACATGTATGGTTTTTGTGTAATTTAGATTTGACAGTTTGAAACAGCCGCCCTTTTAAAGCGCATGATTGGATATAATGGGTTTTTTTTTCTTAAGATAAATCATTTGTTAGGTTAAACTTCATGCCAAGTTTGAACTCAATCGGTCAAACCGTTCTCTAGATATTAATTATTATTTAGTAAAAGAAACAAAATTGCGAATATTTGGAATATGAAGCGTTTGTCGACAAAAATATTATTCTTGATTTTCTCTTTATTTTGACCCATAGAACCTTTTCCCGAAGTTTTTAACACTTGGTTCTTGACCATCCTGTATACTGTTATCCTATACTCTAGTACGAGCAATGTCCGTTTGTTTGTTTGTACGTACGAGCAATCTCGAGATCCAGTGGAAGAATGTTGCTGAAAGTTTGGGATGATAGGCTTTTGGGTCTAAAAAAATCGATTGGTGAAAATCACTACCTCAGGAAAACTCGTATTTTTCTAAACAACTCATTTGAAAATTGAAAATTTTTAACATTGGGCTTATGGAGTTTAAAATCATTACATATGTTTATGGTCTATAATAATAATAATAGTAATCAGCTGTTTCTTATAATATTTCCATTATCAGCTGATTTCAACACCAAACGTAACTAAAACATTATTTTTGTGCTGTTATTAACCGTTCTAAAACCCTTTTCACCAGTTTCTACATTCTTTATATTTCCATAAAGGTAATATAAATGATCTAATGATTATAATTATTATTTGTTATTTCTAAAATACATAAACAAATTCAGTATATGATTCGAGTTTGCATAAATTTTTCTAAAAAAAAAGTACTGAGCGATGCTCGGTCGCCCAGGTACTTATTATTTAATTAAAGTATATATCTATACTAATATTATAAAGAGGTAAAGTAAATTTTTTTGTTTGTTTGTATGTAGGGGGAAATCTCTGGCACTACTGAACCGATTGAAAAAATAGTTTTACTAATAAAAAGCTATACTATCCCTGAGTAACATAGGCTATAATTCATTTCGATAAAAACCTTTTTTTATTTCAATATTTGTAAATTTAGTCGGAAAAATTCTTAGGTTAGGCCTAGAATGATAAACCAACACATATATTTACATTTATTGCCATAGCAACCAATTGAATAAAATAACAGATAATTTAGCTGTTTGCTCCAATATTTCCATTAACAGTGGATTTCAAAATTTGAAACAATTATTTTTGAGTTTCTAGCTTTTAGGTTAGGGTTTTAAAGTGTAGACCTGAGCCTTCCTGGTTCTTTTAACCATTACTATAACTGCTGTTATCAAATATAAGAAATAATTTGATTTGAACATTTATCATTACTTACCACCTTAGTTTTGAGGTTATTATTAATCGTACACCTTTATTGTAAATAAAACGTAACATATGTTTTTAGAAGGTTCCATTGGGGGTTGGCGTGCGGAGCACGCAGGGGCCTCCCCTAGTATTTTATGTTTTTAATTAATGGCTTCAGTAGAAGGAAGTTCATAGCCTAGATTACATTCTAAAGATATACATTATTCAGTAAAATAAACAAAATGGCGGATAGCTGGCAAAAGAAGCGTTTCAAGATTTTGGAAATCAAAACTTCAAAATGGCGGCTAAAGTGTTTGATGCAGAATATTTCCAAAACCATTTTCTTTATTGAAAACGCACAATAGGTAAAGAAGTTTAATTTTTTAATAAAAAGAAATTATTTTTGCATTTTTATTGTATGTCAAAGCACAACCGAGTTATTGATAAGAAACTGAAATCAACTTCTTGCTACTTGCCTAATCAAATGTGTTTTTACCACAACTCGCTCATTCTTTGTCTTACAGAAAAAATCAAAAACTGTTTTGTTCGTCATTAAAAAGGAAAACTTTCCCGTCTCTTGCGATGTTTATACAGTTAATGGATTTAAACTTCCGCCTTTTTGTACGGGTGGGTGGCGAAGTAAAGTTGTACCTTTAGTGTAAAGTCTTATTGGGTCTCGTGAAAGTATTTTACATGCGACCAAAGTGCTGGACATTTGATATACAGGTGTAATATGATATGATTGTCGAGAAGTAAACATGACGAGAAAGTAAGACCTTGCTTTCACCCATCGCGCTACGTGACTAAATGTATAAGACTTGTTTCAAGGTCAAGAAATCGGCGCCGAGACTAGGTCAATTAATACGTGATCCGATTTGTAGGCTAAGCTTTGTATTAAAACTCCGGCAAAGAAATGATCATCAGGTGGGAAAAGATATTTTAATTTCGACACATTTGGAAACATTAAGTTAAGTTGGATTCAAAAATTTCGACAAAACGTATCCTGAGTTAAAACATGTCTTCATTGCATTGGATTAGGTTAGTTAAGTTTCAGTTTATTAAGTTAGGTTAGGTTAAGTTGGAGTTAAGTGGATTAAGTTAGATTACTTTAAGTTGCACTGGATTAGGTTAGGTTACAATACTTTAAGCTGCAGACGCTGCAGTGGATTATTTTAGTTAAGTTGCAGTTTATTAGGTTAGGGTAGATTAGGTTAAATTG
>JAGFPH010000268.1:621235-633569 GCA_018207615.1 Philaenus spumarius | reverse complement strand
GGGTTTGGGGGTCAAAGTTAATAAAAAAAACCACCGAACGGATTGGACAGAAATTTGGTATGTAGCTTTCTCTAGGGCCCTAGGTGCTCGCAAAGAAAGTTTTTCACAAAATTCGGAATTTTTTAGGGGGGGTTTGGGGGTCAAAGTTAATAAAAAAACCACCGAATGGATTGGAATGAAATTTGGTATGTAGCTTCATCTAGGGCCCTAGGTGCTCGCAAAGAAAGTTTTTCACAAAATTCGAAATTTTAGGGGGGTTTGGGGGTCAAAGTTAATAAAAAAACCACCGAACGGATTGGAATGAAATTTGGTATGTAGCTTCCTCTAGGGCCCTAGGTGCTCGCAAAGAAAGTTTTTCACAAAATTCGAAATTTTAGGGGGGTTTGGGTGTCAAAGTTAATAAAAAAAAAATACCGAACGGATTGGAATAAAATTTGGTATGTAACTTCCTCTAGGGCCCTAGGTGCTCGCAAAGAAAGTTTTTCACAAAATTCTAAATTTTAGGGGGGTTTGGGGGTCAAAGTTAATAAAAAAAACCACCGAACGGATTGGAATGAAATTTGGTATGTAGCTTTCTCTAGGGCCCTAGGTGTTCGCAAAGAAAGTGTTTCACAAAATTCGAAATTTTAGGGGGTTTGAGGGGAAGGTCAGTGTTACTAAAAATCCTCATAAGAAATACATAGTATAATATATTTATTGATATATATATTTTTTTGTTAATATACATTTAACTTTGATTTGTCTACCCGTGCAAAGCCGGATCGGGCCAGCTAGTACTATCTATAACTTATATTTAAAAAAAATCCTGCTTTTTATTCACTCACTTCCTAAAGTTAATACTTAACCGATTTTGATGATTATATTTTTATTTAAAATATAATTTCAAGTTCTAAGTTCCTGTGAAGCTAAATATTTGATTTACACTTTTATTTTGATTACATTCCGAGTTTTAAAATCGCATCAATATGCTACAACTAAATTAATAGGCAATAATTTTTTCTAAACAGCTGATAACCTAATTGAGTTTCAAATAAATAAGTTATTTACTTTACTCAACTGTCAACAGATGATTTATTTTAAGTTATTGTTGATGTGTTTTAGGTCTAATTTGTTTCTGAGTATGTTGGTGTGTTATTGAACTATGACTTTTTGTTTAGGCTTTTTATTTTTGTCATCCCTGATAGTAAATGAAAGTAATATTGTTAAGATACGTGGATATGGTAATAGAATTGAGAGTTTGAATACTTTTAATAAATTAAAAAGGTGAAAAAAAAGTAGAATTTCGTTACTTTACATCAAAATTGGTCGACCACAGGAGATACTCGTTATATAATAAATTAATTTTTCTAATATCCAACTCTCTAATTGTAATGTCATAGTGCAATACTTAATATTTTTCTGTCAGTGACCTCTTTTTGTTATTTATTTGACACAATTCTTGATGTCTACCCATCATCAGAAATCTCTCGTTGATTGGAGTTCGTCAAATTTAGAAATGCGACTGATAATTTGAGAATTTTAATTGCTGCATGTTCGATATTTCTGTAAAATTATTAAATACTAGGAAAAACCCCTGCGTGTTCCGAACGCCAACCCCGTTGAAACTTTCTATACACATAATCATGTTATGTTTTCTTTATAATAAAGGTGTAGGAAATAATAACCCCAAAGCTAAGATGGTAAATAATGTTAAACGATCAAATCAAATTATTTCGTATATTTTATAACAACAGTTATAATTAAGGTCAAAATAATAAGCAAGGCCCTGGTCTACACTTTAATAAAAACCTAACCTGAAAGTTAGAAATACAAATAGTTGCTTCAAAGTTTGAAATCAGCTTTTTCATCTGTTATTTTATTCAATTGGTTGCTATGGTAATGAATGTAAATACATTCAAGCAATATGACAGTTCATCAGTCTAGGCCTAACCTAAGAATTTTACCTACTAAATTTACAAATAAATATTGAAATAAAAAATTAGTTTATCAAAATGAATTATTGCCTATGTTACTCAGGGATAGTTTAGTTTTTTTATTAGTAAAACTATTTTTTGAATCGGCTCAGTATTTCCAGAGATTACCCCCCTACAAACAAACAAATTTTACCGCTTTATAATATTAGTATAGATATAGATACGATTAATGTATAATATGTATGTGGGAAAAGATGTAAAAAGTTATTCCCATGCCGGGAATCGAACCCGGGCCTTCTGGGTGAAAGCCAGATATCCTAGCCACTAGACCACATGGGAGGACGGGAGATGAAGTTAAATTTGCAGTCATGAAGCAAATACACTGTTTATTGTATCAGAATAGAAATACAGTACTATCTTAGTAAGAAAGGTGCCCTAAAAACTTGGCTAGTAATCTTTTATTACAATTAATTATTAATTCGGTCGTACATTCGGTATTTCACCATTATGTAAGTCTCTCTTTAAATAATTTAATATTCATAATAACTTGTCTTGTTCACGCGTTTTCTTCGAAAGTTAGTAGGCTTGTAGTTTAGTAACTTGATATTTTATCAAAAAAATGTAGATGGTAAAAACGTATTCCGTCCCTTATCTTATAATGTGTGAAACTTGTACTACGGTTTTAAGAATAAACTAATTATTTTTAAATCTGATGAAATTCCTAAACAAGCCGTTTTTAGAGTTTTACCATTGAAGAAACAATACAATAGTGTTGTTTCTTCAATGGTTTTACTAAATTCAAAGCAATTAAATACCTAAAAATGAGAGTTGGCCTAATAGTTCATGTTAAGAAACCCATAAAATAAGGCCGTAGCCAGGGGGGAGGGGGTAAGGGGGTCAAAACCCCACCAACAAAATCCCGAAAATTAATAGTAAAAATTAATACCAGGTTTAAAAAGTGCAAGTTAAATTATAAAATAGACAACACAACACACGATCCAGCAACACATTCTACATCATTGTGCCATTGCATACATACTGATATTTAGATTTACTTGATTAAACTACAACGTACAATACACATGGATGCAGTAGGTTACAGCCTTACTCTCTTGTGAGCTTGATCTGATCTATTAAATAAGAAAACTGAAGATTCAACAAAAATACTTTACTCTAACAAAACACTCAATGCATTGTATATTTAAAATATTTCCAATACGGGGGTTGGCGTGCGAAGCCCGCAATGCATTGTGTATTGAAAATTCTCCCAATACGGTAGTTGGCATGCGAAGTACGCAATGCATTGTGTATTGATAATACTCCCAATATGGGGGTTGGCGTGCGAAGCACACAATGCACTGTGTATTGAAAATACTTCCAATACGGGGGCTGGCGTGCGAAGCACTCAATGCATTGTGAATTGAAAATACTCCTAATACGTGGGTTGGCGTGCGAAGCACTCAATGCATTGTGAATTGAAAATACTACCAACAATGGGGGTTTGCGTGCGAAGCACTCAATGCATTGTGAATTGAAAATAGGCCTACTCCTAATACGGTGGTTGGCTTGCGAAGCACGCAATGCTCTGTGTATTAAAATTCTTCCAATTTGGGGGTTGGCGTGCGAAGCACGCAATGCACTGTGTATTGAAAATACTTTCAAGACGGTGGTTTGAGTGCGAAGCACGCATTGCACTGTGCGTCGGTCGCTTCTCCGGACCTGACCTCCCCCGAAAAGGTTTCCTGGCTACGGCTTTGTTGGGATTATTCCTACTTCAAACGCACTTTTTTTGTACAGTATACATTTCTAAAGTATCATTTTTATTTTTTATTGTTCTAAAACAATTTCTACCACACAGGGCCTTTCATATTACCTTTAGATTTTTCCTTCTTTATTTATTTATGAAGTAAATTTTATTGTGGCTATGGATAACAAAAAGTTGACACGTAGTTCCTCAAACTGCTGCTAGTGTCGCTCGTACGTCAAAGTAATGTTTTAGGCGTTACAACAAGTATGTTGTCATAGGAGAAATACTGTTAGTGAACGTATTGTTTTCAATTTACTTGGCTATTTTTTCATTATTTAAAGGATTTAGTTAAATTGTTATTCTGAATAAGGGTTGACCTCAAACTTTGTTAAAAGAAAGAACAAATTCAACGATGTATGATGACGAAATTTTAAAATCTTATAGAAGAAAACATCAAAAATATACCCAAACCCCCTTTTTGAACCGGGACTGATAAAAGTCTTTCGAATAAAAAGTCGTGTGTCCAAATCTACGGGTAGTACTTCATAATTGGACGATTAAGTCGTTAAGTTGTTAACATAACCAGAGGCAGTCCTAGATCTGAAAAACTGGGGGGGGGGGGGGGGGGGACACTACATAGGGTGGAATGACCGAGGGGTATGGATTATCTCCCAGTCACAGTGGGATTGAAAAATTATGAAAAATCAACCACCCAAAACTCTATTTTAATACCTTTCTATTAAAATAGATCAGTTGCTGAAAATTGTTAGTTAGTTAACGAAAAATCATTTTCTAAAATGATTGAAAATGTGTACATTATAGTCTGTACAAACAGTCTTGCGCTCTAATGAAGCTAAATAAATTTCCAAACAAGACAGTAGTAAACAAAAATGACAAAAATAATAGCCTTGTCCTATTAAGAAATTGGAAAATTTAAATACAGATGAAAGACGCAACAGAAGAAATTTTAGGAAACGTGTACGTTGATAATTTTAGAAGATACTTAAGAGGCCTTCTTAACATAGAATGGTTATGTAAATATGCTTGTGTTAGTTTTATAATATTATTTTATTAATTTATTAGTTATTGTACAGTAACATTGCAAAATTAATTTGTAATTATTTTTATTTTACTCGTAGTAGGCCTATACGTTCACTGTTTTTTTATCCTGATTTAGTTTCTTTGTTTTTTGTAAACGTTTGAAATCACTACTAGAATTACTGTAATTATAATAAAAATATGTTATTGTGATCGTGCTAATTCAAATAAGAATTGAAATTTATGATTTTGTAACCTACTGACCGTAAAACCGCTTAGAGTTGTCACAATTGTAACGTGTTTGGACTCATTTTGCAAGTAGTAATACTTAGAGTTCAGTAATTAGAGTAAAAATTAAGTAACGTTGACGGTAAACAAAATGTTGATTTTGTAGCACAAGGGCTAGTTTGTGATTAATAGGAGGTAGGCCGTGTGAGTGTGTCTGCGCGTGTGGGAGCGAGGGTAGATTTTATGGCTTAGAGGCTTAGAGCGCATGACTGTTGTTCGTACATACTATAAACAATGAATACTTAACATTATAAGAAGCGAAACCTTATGCACTAAAAAGGGAACACTAGTTGGTAGTTTACCGAGATTTCATCTGAGCGCCACCAGTCTTTTTGCAGGCTGCCGGAATATATCTGTCTCTCTCGCCAACACACACAAAAAACTTTCTCTTTCATCCCCAACCAGCCAACTCCAACGTTCCAAAGTCCAAGTTGGGGAGAAATGTACAGTCCGAGTTTGGGGAAAAAGTACAGTCCACCGCGTTGACACTAGCGAAACCTGTTGGATTTTCGGTGAAGTAGGCTTTCTCGGTGACTCAAAAGCGTCGCCTTAAAAAGCACTACGGTTTCGCTTCTTATAAGTGTTAAGTTAGTATTCATTGCTATAAATGTTTAATTTGAAAAAAATTGTTTCTGGATAAAGTGTTTGATTTATTTAAATAACCTTATAGTTTTTTAGTTCAAATGATGTAAGAATGTAATTTGTACTCATTACTCTAGAGGATATCTTAATATGAAAATTTCAAATAAACATTGAAAACGATTTAACGCCTTCGGCAGGTATTACAAGGGATACTTTCCAATTCAAAAATGTTGAAAAACACTGTTTTGGTTGTACGGTTTTGTTCGTTTTTACCGAAACTCTTGATTGAATCAGTTTTTCCTTAAGCATACCCACCTCTACGCAAGTCCCCACAGAAAAAAAAACAAAACCAGCGAGGTATAAGATCATAAGACAGTAAGGATGACGTTTAATAAGGAAACCCAAAATATTTAAATAATCATTGTAATTATGAGTTCAATCGTGTTTAAGCGTTTAGGCGATCGGCAATTGGTAATCAAAAGTTTCAGCATTGACTTTTTCTTTTAAGAATAAAAACTCTTAGTCTCAAAACATATTAAATGTTATTTTTTGTCACCAAACTAAGCTCCTAATACGAATTCCTTGAACAAAATCCGGGTAAAATTGGAGGAGCTGCTGCCCCAGCGCCACTTAACATAACTCCATTGTCTAATCTACGCTAGGTTTTGTATTACCAGGGGACTACAGAACATTATTTGGAGGGGGGGGGGGGCAAAAATTCCCCAACTTTTGTGTGAGAATTCTAAAGGCGCAGTAGAGGGCTCTGGGTTATTTTGTGTGGAATAAATCTCAGTGTGGATGGGCCCTGAATAAGGCTTATCCCAGTTTTTTTTTTTTTTTTAATGGACTTCTTTAAGTAAGGGTTTTAACACCGCAGATGCTATATTGAGTAGGCCTACATTTTAATATTTGTTTAACATTTTACAAGAATTTTAACTTGTTCATAACATTATTGAAAAAAACATTCCCCATATTTTCCCCACCATTTTCTTTTCCCAAATATTTGCTGGGAACTTTAAAATTTCCCCATTTTGGGAAAAAACTTAATCTGGGACTTGGTCTGGCGGCCTGGAGCAGTGCATGGCGAGTCAGTAACAGTCGCTGTTGCCACTATAACAAGGGTTGGAACTAAATTTCCCAGAACATCGTTTAAAAGAAGACAATGTATTTATTTGGTACAGAAATATTTGGATTTGCCCAACATTTTTGGATTGGGAATTATAACCTGCTTGTTATTTGTGAATGTTGGTAAATTAACAACAAAAATTTTCAAAACCCAAACCAAAAGTTGGAGTTTTTGAGGAGTTTTACGTGTAATTTAATCAAAAAATCTAAATTCCAACTTTTTTCAAAATCTTAAATTTCCCAACTTTTTGGATTTTAAGATAATGACGACGACTCTGATTACAGATGATGGCTGAAAGCATCTGTTATATTATACTGTTACTCACGTACGTTCGGACGTACACTCGCTTTTATAAAAGTTGATTAAGGAGTGATTTGTTGTTACGTATTTAGTGGATGTATTTACAATAATATGATCTCGGTGAGGTTAGGATAGGTTCGGAGTTAGGACGTATTGCAAGAGTGATGTACTTGAACCAGCTGATTAAAGCCAGCTGTTTGACCGTTACATACTAGATTCATTCATCCTAGCGGACTATGTTGACTCATCTAACTGTACCGGATTGTTTACACTTTGGAACCAGGTTAAGTTTGTCTATGAAAGAGGTTTCGTTTAAAAACCTCGAACAAAATGTAAACTGCTGCGCTTAACATGGTGTATTGATATCTGAAGTACCCGTAACGGACACTCAATCATAAAAAGTACATGTCATTGTGTGCCTAGCTTCGTATGGTTTTGTTACTTTTGCAGGTAGTAGCGGGAATAGGTAAGAGTAGAATATCACCTCAACAACATCATTAGTCCAGCCAACGAAACGTTATAGAGGGAAATGGAAGGAACACAATTTTTCACTTTGGGACATTGTTTGGATTTTAGTTAGGAGGTAAACATACTAAAAGTCCCCACTCCTAGCAGGTGAGTGGGTTGCAGGGTAGCCTGTAGAAGGTCAATGTTTTTGGCTTTTCACTTATATCTCAAAAACTGTGCTTCTTAGCGATAAGACCATTCTATATAAACTTAAAGCTCACAAAATGTGTTACAAGATTGAATCTATTCATTCGCATAGTTTCTGAGATAACCGCGCTCAAAAACCGCTAACCGCATTCAAAACTAACGGATATATTATTTTTCTGTACAAAACCTCAAAACTTTTTGATTGTAGTACGAAAAATCTGAAAGAATTGTTATTTCCTGTCAAAAAAACGTGCTTCTGGTAGTATGTAAGTATGTGTTATCGAATAGCTTTCTCTCACACATTCAAAACTAAAGCCTAGTCCACACTTACAAACATGTTTGCGGAAACATTGTTTGCAAACAGTTTGCCAGTTGTTTTAGTGTTTCTCATTTGTATGCTGGATGTTTTCAAAATGTTTGCAAACAGTTCGCAAACAGTTTGGAAACATCCAGCAAACATCCGGCAAACAAATGAGAAACATTTGAACTTGTTTCAGCAAACAAAAAACAATTTTTTCGGTTTCCCAAACCAAATGAAAAACACGCAAACATTTAGACACAAAGTATTGAAAGTATTGGTTTTGGGGAACTCTGATTTCATTTCTGACCATGCAAAATGCCCGAAGTGCACCGGGGGGGGGGGGGGGTCTGGGGGGGAAAATTTGGTGTTGTTCTACAGGGAAATTTGAAATTTTGTTTTGGGGGGTTTTTGGAGATGCTGATTTTATTTCTATGCGAAATGCCCCCAGTGCACCGGGGAGGGTGGGCCAAATTTGTGAAATTGCGACAGAGACTTGAAAATTTCGTCTCGGGGGTTTTTGTGGACGCTGATTTCATTTCTGACCATGCGAAATGCCCCCAGTGCATCAGGGGGGAGGGAGAGAGGGGGACAATGTGCATAATATTTTATGAAAAGAGAATTTTAATTCTAATAGGAGAAACTTGTATTTAAAAGAAATAATTTTGATATCTTGTTAAATAAATATCTACATTGTTAATCAAAGTAGTCGGTTATTTATTGAATTGTTAATAAAAGAGTAACAGTGTTCCTTTATAACATAGACCTCACTTATGAATGTTCACTATGTTTTCCACAATATTTTCAAATGTTTAAACACTGAATTTTGAGCAACCAATTGATTTTCAACTAGTCAGTATTGAAATCAGCTTCCCCAAAAACCCCCGAGAGGACATTTTTGAGCCCCCCGCCCCTTCTCCCAATTTTTCCCCCCCCCCCCCCCAAAACCCCCCCCCCCCCCCCCCGGTGCACCGGGAGCATTTAGTATGGTCAGAAGTAAGATCAGCGCCCCTAAAAACCCCCGAGAGGAAATTTTCAAGTCTGTCGCAACTTTACAAATTTTGCCTCTCCCCCAGAACCCCCCTAGAGCCACCAGAGCTCCCCCGGTGCACTGAGGGCATTTCGCAGTCAGAAATATTATCAGCGCCCCCAAAAACCTCCAAGTACCGATTTTCGCAGCTTTTCATTCATTTTTACATGTACAGTATAAAAAAAAGTATGCACTTTTAGATGCACTTTATGCACCCGCCTTGCATTTCCGCTTTCTCCGGAAACTGGTCATACGTATTACGGACCTTCTTCAAGAAATCTGCGAGTCCACCATCGCCTTCTCCTAGGTAAGCTAACCTCATTGTGTAGAATTAAATATAAACTAGCACAAGCTAGAAGAACGTCTTCTTCAGTCAACATCTCGAGAAACACTGCCTAGCTAGTGTGGATACAAAACAATGACAAACATTTGTTTGCCAACAGTTTGCAAACAGTTTGCCGACAGTTGCGAAACAATTTGAAAACTGTAGACAAACATGAAACAAGAAACAAAAAACTGTTTGCAAGTGTGGACTAGGCTTAACGGATATTATATTATTTTTCTAGTATTTCTGCGCGAGCAACAAGTTGATGTTATAACCACCAGAGTGCTGGCTAAACACTCGAGTTGGTACTACAGTGACTAGATAGAGACAGTGCGGCCATATAAAAGCGGCCGCCATGTTTAACCTAAATATAATGTCATCTGCTCAGAAGTGTAATGCAAAGAATAGTGTTGTATCTCTTTGTAATTGTAAGAGAAATTAATTCTTTGTTTTTGTTTTTTATAAAGGGAAAAACATGCGATTTAATTGTTACAGTTTGATATTTATTTTGAAATTAAATAATAAAAAATGTTTTTCTTCTTAAAAAGTGTATTCTGTTATTTCGTGCAAAAAGATATAACAAATATATAAATACTGTAGATAAAAATTTAGGTTAAACATGGTTGACGGCCAATCTTAAACAAGACGTCACTTGGACCCTATGTCTCCAGTCACTGTATCGAGTAGGAATAAAAATAAAGCAGATTTGTTTTGTCATAAATTATTCAAATCTATATTGAAATTACTTTTATTTGAAAGTTAATTAAACTTCGATTGAGGTGAGGTTTTTACATTTATTTTTTGATATTTGCATTATTGAATAAGAAAAAAATCGGAATCTTTGATTTTAAGTTAGGTCGATGAACAAATTTAGTTAAATACAAACTTAATAAACGGTATCAGAAACTGGCACATACTTTATCACAAACATATTTATATTATTAACACGTTCACTGCTAAATCGCACATGTGAGCTTGACACTGAATACTATGAATAGTGGCCAACGCACAGTGTATTGCACGCTAACCCCCGTATTGGGAGTATTTTCAATATACAATGCATTGCGTGCTTCGCACGCCAACCTTCATATTTTGAATATTATTAATACACAGTGCTTTGAATGGTTCGCACGCCAACCCCAGTATGTAACCCCAACCGTGACTTCATAATTGTATTATATTAGGAAATGAGATAGTAAATTAAAGTAGGAGAGTAAATAATAAATATTATTATTACCTAAAGTGAAAACTATTCTATCGATTTCGAACAAATTTGCACCAAACACGTCTATTAGGCCTGTATAGATGCTTGAAAAAAGGTTTTGAAAAATTTTGAACAATAACCCCCTTTATGGCCAAAAAACTCAAAAAATCAGTTATTATTATTATTAGCTAAATGAGAACTTTTAGAAAGATGCGGTTTTTTGCTTATGGGTAGGGTACATTAAAGGCTACAAATAAGTAAAATTTTATCAAAATCGTTAGAGCCGTTTTTTTATAAAAAATAATAACTGATTTTTTGGGGGTTTTTTTGCCAAAAAGGGGGTTGTTTTTCAAAATTTATCAAAACCGTTTTTCGTGCATCTATACAGGCCTATTTGACATGTCTGGTGCAAATTTGTTTGAAATCGATCGAATAGTTTTCACTCTAGCTTTGTATACATACAGACATACAGACAAACATACATACAGACAGACATTTTGTAAAAACCACTTTTTTGGACTCAGGGGGTCCCAAAACGGATACTTCCAAAAAAATCTCAACATCGATTTTTTTGCGATCACTATACTTTCTCTATACTATAGTATAGTGAGAAAGTAAAATCGGAAACATTGATTTCAAGTTAATTCGATGAACAAATTTAGTTAAATACAAACTTAAAAATCTAAATGATATCCCCATTCGGACTGTCCTAAATTTTAAAATTACATATTCAGAATACATTTCCGATCATTATTACTCCAGTAATCTTGTTACGCGTTTCATTGCTCTTACGGTAGTTGAAATTCAATATGGCGGCTAGGTCTGCCGAGCCTTATAGCATCGAGGACTTACGCAGTTGTATTAAAGCGTACAAATTGTATATAATCTGTTTTGCTGGACGGACGGACACAGTATTGGTACTTCGAACAACAGCTTTGGAGAGCGCTCGTAAATAAACTGTCACACTTTAGCTTTCTAGTACACCTGATTGTGTATTTGTATGGAAAGAGGTTTTAATAATATAGGACACGGTAACAGCCCAATATACTACATTGTACCGTGCATTAGTTATCTTGCCAAAGTTGGAGGGCTTTCTAGTCCACGACTTGTAAGCCCTACTACGTGACTAGGCATAATAGTAGTGTCATCAGTGGTGATCATTTGGCAAGAGTTGATTCCTTGTGTGATATGTGCGAAGGTTTAAATTCTGTCTAGCTGAACAAATATAATTTTACTTCCTCACTATACTATAGTATAGAGAAAGTATAGTGATCGCAAAAAAAAATCGATGTTGAGATTTTGTGGAAATATCCGTTTTGGAACCACATGAGTCCAAAAAACTGGTTTATACTAAATGTCTGTCTGACTATGTATACAAAGCTAGAGAGAAAACTATTCGATCGATTTCGAACAAATTTGCACCAAACATGTAAATTAGGCCTATATAGATGCACGAAAAAAGAGTTTGAAAAACAGCCCCTTTTTTGGACAAAAAACCGAAAAATCCGTTATTATTTTTTTTTATAAAAAAATGGCTCTAACGATTTTGATAAAATGTTGCTTATTTGTTGCCTACCAATGCAAAAAACCGAATCTTTCTAAAAATGCTCGTTTAGAAATTATATTAACAAAAAAAATTAAATTACGAACCATACTCACTGAAAATAAACATTATACAAAATAAAAAAGTATACAACAAAGTATGATAGGTTATAAATAGAAATATTTAGTTTCTTAAGAAAGCTAAAACTAAGCTGTCTTATTTAAGTAAAATTACTTAAATCAGCTGTTTATTTAAGTGAAATTACTTAAGTCAGCTGTTTATTTAA
>JAGFPH010000268.1:578662-621225 GCA_018207615.1 Philaenus spumarius | reverse complement strand
CTGTTTATTTAAGTGAAATTACTTAAGTCAGCTGTTTATTTAAGTGAGATTATTTAAGTCAGCTGTTTATTTAAGTGAATTTATTTAAGACAGCTGATTATTTAAGTGAAATTACTTAAGTAAGCTGATATTTAAGAGAAATTACTTAAGACAGCTGTTTATTTAAGTGAGTTTACTTCAGACGGCTGTTTATTTAAGTGAAATTACTTAAGACAGCTGTTTATTTAAGTGAGATTACTTAAGTCAGCTGTTTATTTAAGTGAAGTTACTTAAGATAGAACACGTGCGACATACATTCAATAACATATTTCTTCTATAGATATAAATGAGAAGTTTTTGACGCCTACGAGAGCAGAGCCCTAGTGATTGATAATAAAAAATTACTTTTACAACATCTTGAGAAAAATCCCTTTAATTTGACAAATCAACCGTCAAAATTGGCCAAGAAATAAAAGCGAGGCTGAGCTCACACAAAAATCCTTAGGGAATTAAGAAGTAAGATTTTTTAATTACGTTTGCACTATTCAATTTACGCTGTGCTACTCACTAACTCTAGCATGTTTTAACATGGAGTAGCTAAATTGCTTCCTTATGATTACTATGCATAATTATATTGTACAGTATTACTAATGGGCTCTGCCTCCCCCCCCCCAAATCGCTTCGCTCAACCGCTCCGAAGCCTCGACACTTTCACCCCATCCACAGTTGCGGCGAGGCAAATGCAAAAGGTATATTATACACTTTGATATTTTCACGGAAAATGGCGTTTGATTAGGACAGAAGCACTTGGATTAGAGTATGGTTGTGCGGGAAGCGGTGGCAAATTGTGACGCATTCACAGCACGACCGGGGTTTGTTTATATGACATTTAATTTTAGCCCGTCTGGTTCTCCTAAAATCTATCGGGTCGCCGGAATAGTACCCCCCGGAAAACTACCCCCCCCCAAGCAGGTTCCTACGTCATTTTGACGTCAGAGATCGAGGGGGGCGGTTTTCCAGTCACGCACACTCAAGTTTCGATGCGTTTTGTAATCTTCAATCCAACGAATTAAAAAAAAAAACTAGAGGACTAACCTAAACTGTTTAGTCACAGTATGTTGCCGATAACAGTATAATTATAATATTTCGTCGTATTATCACTTTATATAATTAGAATAAGGTGTGCGCGCAGGGGAGGTAGTATTGCAGTCGCGGACATGGCTCTCATATTGGTTAGTTGGCAGATTTCGTGACGTCTCGTTTCACCTGGGGGTTAGTTTTCCGGGGGGTAGTATTCCGCATCCCCAATCTATCAAAACGTAAAAGTACCCAGTTAAAATCTACTTTGCCGATCTTTAATGCGTTGCGAGCGAAGCGAAGCAGTCCATAACCCGAGGCCACAAGGTCATGATGCATACTCGCAAAGAGATTTTTTTCCGCTGCGAGCGGAACAAAGCAACGCATGAGCCGGGGCTGGAGGCTCAGGTGCAAACGAATTCTACTAATATATTTCTGTTCCCAGGCTATTCAGCGTCTTCATGAGTAGACCAATTTCCCAAATAGTTTGTTGAAACCCTAAAACATATAAACTTAATTTTGGAAATTCGCTCGACTCACGTCACCGGTTCAGCTGCGTGGTCGAATTATTTAAATGACTAGTTGAACACAGTTTAACATTTTCCTTATAATTAAGCTCTCTCCTGAACACCTCAATTACCGACAGACACGACTAGCCGTTCATTTACAGATCCTTGACTTTGGAGCTCACGCCTGATGTTGTTATCCTGTAATAATTGTCTCCCGTTTACTCGTGCTTGTCTACATCCTGCCGTGCCGAACTAGGCCTACATTCTGATGAAATAATGCTGATAGAAACTAGACATTAGCGTGGAGAACATCTAATCCTTAACTTACAGATATCGGAGTGAATTCTGGCACTTGGCCTCGCCCTGGCGCTATGGGCCGGGGGTGTATGAAAAGGGCGTAAGTGGAGAAAAAAAAGTTTTCACAAACCGCTTCTTAATGTGACTCATCCTTCAACCTCACTCTTAACACGTAAATTTGTATTTCCTATGCTAGGAACTGACCATTTATCTTTTATATTTATAGCCTAAGTTTAGTAGAAATGGTTGTCGTTCGACCGCCCGCCGTAGTAGACGTCTATCGGACAATTTGTATGTGTTATGTGTCGTGAGTTGTAAGTTGTTGTGTTTTTGTGATGTAAACTGTTAATTTATTTATTAATTAATCTGATGATGAAACATAGTTTTTGAAACTCATCATAAATAAAAAACGGAGACGAAGTCACAAGACGGAAACAAAAAGGTAAACATAAAACATAACATGATTATGTTTATAGACGGTACCAACGGGGTTGGCATGCGGAGCACGCAGGGGTTTCCCCTAGACGTTAATAATATGGTTACACGGACAATGACTCCGGGTCATTATAATTTGTCCTGGTATGCGGGGGAGGACGATGAGTCCGGCTGTAATATAGAACAGGTACGAAACTCTTAGTCCGCCTCCTACGGGAAAATTTTTACACGGGTATGACATTTGGCTCCGCAATGGTTGGTGGAAAGACCAACACTCTGAACTTAATTTAACACGTTCACTGCTACTCAAATTTCTTATTTCCTATGCTAGGAGCTGACCTTTTATGTTTTAGATTTATAGTCTAAATGAGTAGAAATTGCTTTATTTTTTATTTTTGAACCTTTCTACGAAATAATTGCTAATATTTTAAAGCGGACGCACATCTTGAAATTGACGCAATGCTCTGTGTATTTTCAATACTCCCAATACGGGGGTTGGCGTGCGAAGCACGCAATGCTTTGTATATTGAAAATACTCCCAATACAGGGGTTGGCGTGCAATGCACTGTGCTTCGGCCGCTTCTCATAGTGTTCAGTGTCAAGCTCACGCATGTGCGACCTTAGCAGTGAACGTGTTAATGATGTAGGCCTACTTATATCTAATTTCAAAGATGCCAATTTAGAGATTTTTTAGATTAGGTTAGCGCCAGGTACAAGTGTAGAGGGGAACAAAGAGTCCAGCTGCCTATAGGAAAAGTACCAGACTCTTTGTCCGCCTTTACGAAATATGTTTGTAGTCGACCCTGCGTTGTAATGTGTCCTACAATCAGCGATATGAATTATTTCTATGGAATAACGTATTGGCCTACATAGACAAAATGTAACGGTTTCCTAAAACCTTTAAATGATTGTGTTAGTAGGATTTAGACGGAAAACAAAGTGAAATTGAGGTTCGTCCCGCACGGAAACTCCCACCGCGCTGGCAATTATAAAACTGTGGGAGCTGAAGATGAAAGTAGCTACGGATTTGTCATCAATGACGTCACGAGTGTAAATACAGCAGCTCCCTCTCTCCTACTCTAGTAAAAATTGCATATTTCACGCTTTCTCGCTGATTGCCTGGTAGTAAATCACCACTTTGTTTGTAACCATTTACGATTCTAAAAAGACGTAATAACTTAACTACTAGACAAAGCCCATCAACGATGCTGTGAAGAACATCCGTACGTAGGAACATCCGTAAGCTTAAAACAAGAAACAAGTTTATACGAACTAATATACTCCACTAGCCTGGCCCGATCCGGCTTTGCACGGACAGACAAATCAAAGTTAAATGTTATTAACAAAAAAATGTATCAATAAATATATTACATTATGTATTTCTTATGGGGATTTTTAGTAACTTTGACCCCCCCCCCCCAAAAACACACCGTAAAATTTCGAATTTTTTTGAAAACCTTTCTTAGCGAGCGCCTAGGGCACTAGAGGAAGCTACATACCAAATTGAATTCCAATCCGTTTGGTAGTTTCGGAGAAATCGTGATTTGGCTCCCCTAAAGCCCCTTAAAATTTCGAATTTTTTTAAAACCTTTCTTAGTGAGCACTTATGGCTCTAGAGGAAGCTACATACCAAATTTCGTTCCAATCTGAGTAATCTGAAACACGGGTGAAATCTTTCGCAGCTCTCTCTAACGAAACATTTCCAGACCTATGAATATATTAACATTTTTATTATTTTTTGCCCGTGGAATCAGCTCAGAAAGTGCTCGAAATATTATGCAAATAACTTATTAGTTTAGCTCATAATAACTTTAAAATATTTTGTTTCTAGAGTAATTCTGGGTATTGTTGACAACTACCAAGAAATAAATTTTCCTTTTTTTTTGTCAATATCTCTGTTATTCTTTGAGCTACAGACAAAATAAAAAAAAACGTTGTGTTTCCCATTAAAAAAGTAAACTTTTTTGTCTCTTACTTGTAAATTTTTTGTTAAGTTAGCGGTTTTTGAGATATTTGATATTAAAAATTATAAATGGCCGCCATTTTGAAAATATTTAAAATAATGTTCTAATTTTCGAACAGTGATAAAAGGTTATGCAAAAGATATGTGTACAAAGTTTGAGCTCAATATCTTTTCTACTTCCAAAAATATTAAGTATTTTGTAAAAAACACATACAGACAGACGAAAAAATAAGCACCGTAGACCCATGTTTATATTGGGAAATATGTTTGTCTGGATCTCAGGAACATATCCACAAAAGAGGTCCAGAGAGTTCGGGGACATTCTGTATATAGATTAGCTTATCAATAAAGCGTTGACATTTAATTGTAAGCATAGTACTAAGTTTTTACACTATGCATTTTATATATAGGCCTATCGTTTGAATTTATTTGTAACAAATTAGCACAACGAACGCGTATACGTTACGAAACACGCGAGCGGAGCGAGATTAGTTTAGGGAAGCGATTGAATGTAATGATAAATAATAATAACAACTAGTAAGCCTCCATGAAAAATCACAGGCTGATTAATTAGATACACATCAGAAATACATCTTTAAAAATACAAACTATTTAAAAACTACATTAAGGAATACTTATCTATTCCTACCTAACTATACAAAAAATATGGGATTTTTAACTTGGCAATGTGTACAATAATATAAGGATTATAAAACTGTAGGAATATTTGTTAAACAATTTTATTTAAATAATCTACGTTATTAGCGAATTTCCATAGGAAAAATCAGCTATTGCAGTGGTCCTTATGGTAAGACCCAAGGTCGGAAGTAGCAAATGAGCCCCGATCATGGTCCCCTGAACACTTTTTGGGGTGTCATTAAAAATCATATATATGCGCACTCTAGCGGCCGCATTTTAAGTCCGATATGTTTTAAATTTGGCACAGACGTAGGTTTTCTGAATCGCTCGGACGAGTTCGTTAGCCAAAAAAATCCAACAATCGGAAGCACGTTTTTTGACCGGAAGTAACTAATTCTTTTTGAATTTTTCCTACGAGAATGAATTTGTTTTTGAGTTTTTTCTACAAATATAAATTGTAGAACGTTATTCTGCTCATTTTGTTTTTTACGCGACCTTATAGCTCGCTTGGTTCCCCCAAAATCGATCAAAAAGTTAAATACCATAGAAGTACGCGGTTCAAAGCCACGTGGTGGATTCTACCGTGTGATCGGCGTGCGAAGCACGCAATGCATTGTGTATTGAAGATAATCCCAATCTGCGGAATGGCGTGCGAACCATTTTGCAGCTATTCAGCACCGTCGTGAATAGACCTATTTCCCAAATTGTTGGTTGAAACCCTAAAACATAGGTCTATAAACTTAATTTTGGAAATTTGCTCAATTCACGTCAGCGGTTCAGCTGCTTATTATATAAAAATAAGGTTGGTTTTTTGCTTGGTAAAATTATTATATATTTAAAGAAAGATAAAAATATTGTCTTTTAATTGCTTTTTATTTCATATTAATAGTTCAAATGATTTAGAAGTTGTTAATATTACAGTGAAGAAATTAATAATGGAATATGTTTATATGTTATATGAAGATGTACGAATGTTTCCGAAGTTAAACGAATAGATATCTCTTCTTTAAATTTGTATAGACAATAATATATTGATGATTAAAGGTTGTATTTGTACACAGTTTATAACCTCAAAGCAAATATTATCATGTATGTTTAGCATACATTACTTCTATAACTCGTATTATTTAAAAAAAATTACTTCACAAGAAATTATAACGATTGAACTTGTGAACATAACCCCAAACAAAATCCAAAGTATAATCTACACTGTGTTTGTTTAAGTATTACAGATTATGGTTGAAATCAGCTGTTATATTATATGTTACTCAGTATGTATGTACGTACGGACGTACACGAGCTTTTACAGGAGTTGATTTATCTATACGTATAATAAAATCGTGTCTGTGACTGTTTCAACTAAGAACGGCTGAACGTATACGGCTGTTTGAGCCATTAGACAGGGCATTTCTTCGGGAAGGTTTAGGAGAAATCCATATTCGAAAAAGTCCATTCCTTCATAAATTGTGACGTCATAAATTACCAAAGACGACTATTTCGCCGTTTTTTGGACAATTTTCTGCTTATAACGTTAGACTGGTAGCACCTACAATCAATTTAAGATACTTTTATTGGATTCTGCTCGCTGAAAAGCTGTAGTTTTTCAAAGGGTAGGTTTTAGGAGAAATCTAAGGCCACTTTGATGATTGGAAATGTAATTATCTACAACTTACATGCTTGACATTTTTTTTGCGACGCGATTTAAGGGGTCAAAAATTGGGAAAAAATATTTGATAGTTGTTGGTGATAGTTTTGCTTTACGGTATTTTTGGGCGTAACTTGATTGACTTGAACTTGCGAAATAAACTTTATAAGTTAACTAGGGCTCCGCACGCCAACCTCCGATGGAACTTTCTAAAAACATATATGTTATGTTTTATTTACAATGCTTTTCATATATTGAATCCAAAACAAAACCATTTTTGGGAATGGCAACTCTTAAATTAGTACTTTTTTTCAACTATAAACTAATTTTGCTCGGTAACCGTTCGAGATACAAAAAAAAATGTTAAATACAAAATTTGTAGATAATTTAATTCCAAATTAACGATTTTTCATCAAATTTAGATCCGATCTTTCGCTTTCCCGCTCTAGCAAAACATATAAAGCCATTACAAAACCGTTTTTGGGAATGACAACCCAAAACTACCCCTAAATATTTGAATATCAAAATGAAATTTCTTTAGTTTTCCTATTTACATCGCAAAGTATACACATGCCAAATTTCATCTCTCTAGTTTCATGGGAAGTGGGAGAATTAGTGATGATCGGTGAGTGAGGGCTTTGCCTTTTACTTTCTCACTATAAGTATAGAGAAAGTATAGTGATCGCAAAAAAATCGACATTGAGATTTTTGTGGAAATATCCGTTTTGGGACCCCCTGAGTCCAAAAAAAAGTAATTTTTACAAATTGTCTGTATGTATACAAAGCTGGAGAGAAAACTATTCGATCGATTTCGAACAAATTTTCACCAAACATGTCAATTAGGCCTGCATAGATGCACGAAAATTAGGCCTGCGTATGCCTAGGAGACCCCTAAATTTGTTCAGTGTTACACTGATAATTGTATTGTTGTAAATTGTGTCTGTATATTTTGTATGTATAATGTACAGTATGTATAATTTATGTTACAAGTATTGTTATGTTATCAGTAAGTTAAAAAAATATTCTTCTTTTGTTTTTGATGCATTCTATTTTTTATATTTTGTTTGTTTTTCATGTATAATCTAAGTGAGATTTTAAATTGTGTTTTTATTTTTATTTATATATACAGTGTAACATGTAAATAAATATAATAAAGAAAATTTTTGAAAATTTTTGAAAAACAACCCTATTTTGGCCAAAAACCCCCAAAAAATCTGTTATTATTTTTAAAAAAGGCTCTAACGATTTTGATAAAATTTGGTTCATTTGTAGCCCTTTATGTACTCTACCATATGCGAAATTCTCGTTTAGCTAATAATAATAATAACAACAGATTTTTTTAGTTTTTTTGGCCGGAAAGGGAGTTGTTTTTCAAAAATTTAAAAAAACATTTTTTCGTGCATCTATGCAGGCCTAATTGACGTGTTTGGTGCGAATTTCCTCGAAATCGATCAAATAGTTTTCTCTCTAGTTTATAATAATAATATTTATTTATTAGTTACACTAATACTTTAATATCACCTCTCCTACCCCTCCTACAATTATGAAGTCACAGTGAATCTGTTTAATAATTTAAATATGTTTGTGAGAAAGTATGTGCCAGTTCCAGCTATCGTTTATTATTTATAGAGATAGTCAACTAGGAGTTGTTATTGCACAAAATCGCGGGTACAGCTAGAGTACTAATATTATTTAAACACAAACATAACAATGCTACATAAATAATTCGATCACGCAGCAGAACCTTTGACACTTGGCGACACTTCTCTGTTGCTGAAAACGATTGCGCTACCTAGTCTTTGTTAATTAACAGTTTTTTTTTTTTTTTTTAGAGAAACGCCTTTTAGTATGATGTTAGAGTCTTCCCGGCATCAAGTACCCCTTCCAGAGCGATCGCGGCTTTCCAAATTTTCTGGATACACCTTCAATCATTTTAACAAATCAGCGCCCATGAAATAGTTTCATCCTCGTGAAAAACTAACATTGCCGTATTATCATCGCTTCGTTACCAATTTCTATGTACTTAGTTTCTTTCCACAATCAAATTTTAAACTGTCAGCTTTTCCTTGCAAAAGTTCTCCCAAATTTGATAAAACCCGTCCCGGGAAGTAAGTATTCCGCCGGCGAACACTTATCCACGCCTCATCGGACTAGTTCTTTCACCGAATTAGTTCCAATCACCTTCACACCGTGTCACCAAAACACACCCAATCTGCGACAGACGATGTGGAAGAAGTAGAGCGCCACCCTGAATGGTGGGGGGTTGTTGAACTAGGTGACCTGTTGGCCTGGTTATCGTACAGTCGTCGCTCTTCTCACTACGACCATGGCTTCCAAGTGCGGTGTATTGCTTTTCTGCTTGATTGTTGTACCTTGGTCGCACGCTGCTGGCATTATAGGTGAGTAGAGCCCGTTGTTAGGTAAACAAACAGATGCAGACACGCACAATTCATTTACATTAATTCAGTTTCACTGCTTGTCGCTTAATATCAAAATCGATAAATTCTTTTACACTATAATAAACTTTATTTATAATTTATGTCTTTATTTTTATAGATTTAATTTAAGGGCTTAAATGTTTTGGCAATGTATTAACGCAATTTTAATCCCAAACGCAGTGGAGTTCTCTCAAACTTATTTGAAAAAAAGAAGAAAAAAACACAAATAATTGTCTTCGTTTATAGTGCAAGTTGGGCACCGAATTAAATGTTAAATAACCTAAACATAACTTCACTATTAAGCATATTTTTGTGTTATTTTTGTCAAAAACGAAAACTGTATTTTTTTTCTTAAAGTAAAATAGATTGCGGCTGTTGATTGCTAAGGTTTTTTTTTGCCATATCTCTTTTTGCAACTGAGTAAAACATTAATAAAGTTTAATATTTTTTACTATTTATATCATACGTTTATGAAAACAATAAAACGATCTTTGAAAATGTATTCAGCAATCAACATCCGCATGTGACAGTACTTCAAAATAAAACCAAATTTTTAAAATTTTCCCACGAATTAACTGGAAAAAATTACTCATTCTGTAGCATTGTTCTTATGGGAATCAGATTCAATATGGCGGACAGGGTATCCTCCCATGGCATGAGTTTTGTGGAAAAAAATATCGTTTTCGTTCCTAAATATTAGCGAATTTCCGTAGGAAAAATGTGCTTTATGGTGAGAACTATGATCGGGAGCAGTAAATGAGCACAGACCATGGTCCCCAGAACACGTTTTCGAATGTCATTAAAAACTTTATTTACGGGGTGGCCCATGAGTAAACAGCCAAACTTCGGGAAATGGTTCTATGGGTCAAAATAAATAGAAAATCAAGATATCGGCCAAGAAATACGCTTCGTTTCCAGATATCGGCCATTTTGTTTCTTTTACAAAATAATCATATCTAGAGAACGGTTAAACCTATTAAACCTATTGAGTTCAAACTTGGCATGAAGTTTAACCTAACAATCATCTATTTCAAGAAAAATAAACGATTATATGCACTCATTCGTTTCAAAATTATAGTTAAGTTATGGATACTAACAGTATACGTACCTACCATATTGTTGTGTTCACTGTGTTGGTATAGGATGCCGGGTTGAACAAAGCAATTACTAAACAAAACTTAACTGTTAGCCTTCATCCGATCGTTTTTACAGTTACACCACCCGATAGGGAATTGAAAGAGTTACAAAAAAGGTGCCCTGAATTTTTTTTGTAAATGTACGGTTTGCTGGTAATTCAGGACTTAAATTTTCAAAAAGCCGCCATTTTAAAGCGCACGATTAGATATAATCCTTTATTTTTCTTAAAATAGATCATTGTTAGTTTAAACTTCAAAGTTTGATCTCAATAGGTTTAACCGTTCTCTAGATATGAATTATTTTGGTAAAAGAACAAAATGGCGGATATATCGAAAACGAAGCGTTTTTGAAAAAAATGTTATTCTTGATTTTCTCTTTATTTTGGACCCATATAACTATTTCGCGAAGTGTGGCTGTTTACTTATGGGACACCTTATGTCCGATTTGGTACACACGTTGGTTTTCTTAGTCGCTCGAAATAGTTCGTTTATTAAAAAAATCCAACAACAGGAAGCACGTTTTTTTGTGATTTTTCATACTAGAATTAACGTTTTTTAGGTTTCATCTAAAAAAAGTATATATTTAGGAGATTATCCTGCACGTTTTGTTTTTTTTACATGACTTATACATCGCTTCTCCCAAAATCGATCAAAAGGTAAAATACCGTAAAAGTACCCCGTATTATTTTCCGCTGCGAGCGAAGCGAAGCGGTCCATAATCGGACGCCGCAAGGTAGACCAAGTGAGCGGAAGAATGCAGAGCTTGAGCCAGGGTTGTAGTTAGGTGGAAACAAATTCTACTATAATCTGTACAAACAGTCATGCGCTCTAAGTCATAAAATCGACACTCGCGCACGCCTACTCACACGGCCTACCTGCTTAATGGTTCTCCTATGAATCACCAACTAGCCCTTGTGCTACAAAATCACATTTTTCTAACCGTTAACTTTACGTAATTTTTGCTCTAATTGCTGAACTCTAAATATTGTTCCTCGCAAATTGAGTCCAAACACGGTACAATTGTGACAACTCTAAGCGGTTTTACGGTCAGTAGGTTACAAAATCATAAATTTGACTACTTAAAAATTGTTATTGACATTTTATTTGAATTAGCACGATCACAATAACATACATAATTACAGTAATTCTAGTAGTGATTTCAAACGTACGCAAAAAACAACGAAACTAAATTAGAATCAATATAACAGTGAACGTATACTAAGAGTAAAATACAAATATTTAGAAATTCATTTTGCTATGTTACTTTACAATAACTAATAAATCAATAAAATAATAGTATCCCTACAACTAACGCAAGCATATTTACATAACCATCCTATTTTAAGAAGGCCTTAATAAACTTTTAAAGTTGTAAAAGGATTGTAGTATAATTTGCGATGCGTTTTTTTTTATGTTTTGACGTACGATTTTGCGTTTTCACTCATTTCATTGACGATAGCTTAATAACGGATTTATATATTGAAATACAGGCTTGACCATCGTTTTTTCGCCAAATTTTACTCTAAAATCATGTATCACACGACTACCTTCCCATTAAAAATAAACGGTACCAGATAACTGCCACATACTTTCTCCCAGTTGAAACTTTATACCTTCCCAACAGTAGCATAGGAGGTGGTTATTTAGAATTGCAAAAGTAGGAAAATGTTACCATGGAAAATATTAGATGCATGTCACACACACATCCATATTATATTATTATTATTATTTAAACTATTCGATCGATTTCGAACAAATTTGCACAAAACATGTCGATTAGGCCTGTATAGATGCACGAAAAAAGGTTTTGAAAATGTTTGCAAAAACCCCAAAAAATCTGTTATTATTATTATTATTACATGAAACGAGAATTTTTAGAAAGATGCGGTTTTTTGCATATGGTAAGGTACATTAAGGGCTACAAATAAGCCAAATTTTATTAAAATTGTTAGACCCGTTTTTGAGAAATTTTGGTTTTTCTCGTTTTTGGCCATTTTTGGGGAATAAAACCCCTTAAAAATAAAAAATTTGAAAAAATGAAAAAACAGCCTGGAGATATTCCAGAACTTCACCTACATACCAAATTTCATCAAAATCGGACCGTTGGTATGGTCTCCAGGTCCTGTACACATCCTTACAGACACACAGACACGGACAGACATCACCAAAAAAACACTTTTTGTGGCTCAGGGAGCACCAAAACAAATAATTCCACTAAAAATATTTTTGATTTCAGGGAGCTCCAACACAGATAATTCCACTAAACATTTTTTGGGGGTTCAGGGAGTACCAAAACAGTTAATTTCACTAAAAATTCAAATTCGAAAATTTGGACGAAAACAATACTTTCTCCATATAGGCCTACTACGTACAGGGTGGAGAAAGTAAAAACGAAGTTCATTGCAAGATGACGGACAAACGTTTCAAACTCACCAAAAAGTGTTTCTTTTACGGCCGTGAATAACTGCATTTATTTCGATTTCATAAGACTCGTACATTTTGAGATATTAACCCGTTTCCAGACTTTTCAAACACCAGGGTAAGGTTTTAAAAATTAATAAAACGTGCGGGTAGAATATTAAGCTATTAATGTCTATTTTATAATTTTAAAAGATCGTTAGATAACTTCGAGCTTGACTAGTGAGTAGTGAGAAGGAGTTATTTATAAAATTACTAGTAAAGCCCCTTGAAAAATCACAGGCAGATAATTAGATACACATCAGAAATACATAATTAAAAAAAAAAAACACTATTTAAAAACAACAGAGTTAATCTAGTCCTACCTATGCTGACGGGGATTTTTAACTCGGTAATTGTGTACAATTAATTATAAGGATTATAAAACTGTAGGCATATTTCTTAAAATTGTGTACTTATATACATTACTAGCTGACCCGTACGTCGTTGCCCGTGGTGGTTGGTATTTTCAGTCTTTTTAACGTAATTGTATTCTTTTTAAGTGTTCAGCCAGTGAGTGGTATTTGGCTTTTATATATATAGATCTTAAATAATAAAAGCACTATTGTCATAATAATAAAAGATTTGAAATTATGATTTTAGTAACTTTGATCCCTCCAAACCCCTCCTAAAATTTCGAAATTTTTCATACCCTTTCTTAGTGAGCACCTATGGCCCTATAGGAAGCTACATACCAAATTGCATTCCAATCCGTTCGGTAGTTTTGAAGAAATCGTGATTTAATAACTTTGATCCCCCCAAACCCCCCTAAAATTTCTAATTTTTTCAAATTTTTTCTTAGTAAGCACCTAGAGGAAGCTACATACCAAATTTCATTTCAATCCGTTCGGTAGTTTTTGAGAAATCGTGATGAGTGAGTGAGTGAGTGGTATTTCGCTTTTATATATTATATAGATTGACTTTTAATTGATATAGATAGATCAAATGATTTAGAAGTTATTAATATTAAAATGAAGAAATTAATAATCGAATATGTATATATGTTATACGAAGATGCACGAATGGTTCCGAAGTTAAACGAATGGGTATCTTCTTTAAACTTGTATAAATTGATTTATTGATAATAAAAGGTTGTATTCATTTTCATTTTATAACCTCAAAGCAGATCTTATAACGTATTAAAGCCTACAGTTCTTTAACTCATATTTTATGAAAATTAACTTCACAAGACTTATTGATCAAAGTTGTAAACATAACCGCAAAGGTATAATCTATGCTAGGTTTTGTTTTAGCAGATGATGGGTGAAATCAGCTGTTATATTATAAGTTACTCACGTACGTACGTACACTCGGTTTAAGTATTCCAGATGGTGGGCGAAATCAGATGTTATATTATAAGTTACTCACGTACGTACGTATACTCGGTTTTTATAGGTGTTGATTAGTTATTTTATAAGAATGACTATTACTGTCACTATTTATCACAAGCATACGTTTAATAAATCCAATGCGTTTCAACGACAAAGTCGTCATCTCAGTGATACGTGAGCTACAACTTTATTTCATAATGATACAAAAGTTATAATTTGTTAGTTGCAGCTAATGTTTCACTGAGGTTGTCGACCTTGTCGTTGTAATGTGTTTGATTATTTAACGTATGTGTGTGAGAATTAGTGTTATGCTTTAACCGTGTTTATAAAAATTTCTATCCGGTGCTATTTTACTTTATGAACACAGACTATTAATGCGTGAAAATAGAGACCTGATGAAGTAAATAGTTTGAAATAAAAAAACTCTTAAAACTAGTTTTTCGGTCAAGATTTGTCTCTGCCTGTAAACAATTTTTTGGAGTAAAAAACGACCCCCCACATGACTCAACTTTACATCTGTATAAACTATTTCGTGGGCTCCGATTTGTTAAAATTATTAAATTAAAACGATCTATGGCGAAGCCAATGCAAACAAATTATTGTATACTCTGATATTTTTCAGACGTTACGATTTAACGGCAACCTACACATAGCCTTTTGTTTGCTTTTACCTAATCTAAAAAAAAAAAACTGTTAGTTGCGAAGAATAGTTACCTGATTCTAAATTTGGCAAATTTGTTGCAAATAAACGTGTTTTGGTTCATTGTGGGCTTAAAATAAAATTATGTTTAAGTTTTTGATCCAAATCAGCTGTTTTATTGTTTTATGTGTAACATCAGATGTTTGAATTTAATTATAAAACGGTAACCAATCTTCGCTGATTTTTGTTTGTGTTTGCTTTTGGTTTGTTAATCTAACCTAAAAAAAGTTGTTGGTTGTGAAAAATAATAAACTGATTTTAAATTTGCTAAGTTGGTTGCTAAGGTTACGAATGTAAACAAACATGTTTCTAAGCTTTCGGTCCAAACAGCTGTTTTATCCGGATTTTCACTATTTTTACGCTTTAAAAAACAAATTTTGCTAAATCCTAAAAACAGACGTTTGAGTTTAATAATTATAACATAGTAAGCATTTTCTCTTGATTTTTGTTTGTGTTTGCTTTTAGTTCAATAATTCGACCTAAAAAACCTTTTGACCGTGAAAAACAATAAACTTACTAAAAATTGGCTAAGTTGGTTGCTATGGTAATGAATGGAAACAAACACGTGTTGCTGAATGTTCTATCCGATCAGCTGTTTTATCAGAATGTTCACTATTTTCACGTTTTAAATGAGAATTTATATATGACCACATAAGAATATACATTTAAATTTTCGTATTTGTATCTTAAGTAGTTTTTGATCCACGTTGATTCTATGTCAGTCATTCAGTCAGTCATTTAGCCAGTCATTATTTCAGTCATTCAGTCAGTCATTCAGTTAGTGATTCAGTCAGTCATTCAGTTAGTGATTCAGTCAGTCATTCAGTCAGTCATTCTGTCAGTCATTCAGTCATGACAAAGCCTCTTAAATAAATATAGATTTTATTTTGTTTTGTGATGTTTTGATGTTGTTATATTTTACGACTAAAAGATATTATTGTTGTAAGGTAAAACAATGACGCTAGAAACAAAAAGTCATCCAAGAGTAGGCTAATTATTTGTATGTATCAGGAAGTCGTTCCGTTAGGTTATTGCATGTTTATTGCTCCTAATAAATGTTTATAGTCCGGCCTGAAACTAATTACACATTCTACAAGTGCAATAAAACTGTCGTTCGGTGTAAAACATCAAACACCATTTCATTACGACTTGTGTTTACAAATAGGAAGATTTGTAGGTCTATAATTAGGCTATAAAATCATAGTTGGTTTAATTCCTGAGATTCCTGAGGTGGAATTTAGGGCCGCAACGAAGTCACGCAAGCTTATCAATGGTCAACACCAGGTTCACATTTTCCCAGTAGCCTTTTCTTCATACCGTTGATAATTCCTCTTGATTTTTTTATCTTTTAAGAGTCGCCTGGTGTATCCTGACCCCATCCACGTTCGGAATCGATGGCTGATATCTCGTGGTCGCCGTTTCCCAATTCGGTTTGGAACAAGATGGCTGACCAATTTGGTGGACAATTCATTCGAAAACGGCGATCAATAAACGGTTTTAAGTTTCCTCCACGTTTTGCGGTAGGCTTCTCAAAAGTTACGGTTTGTAATACAATAATATGATCATTCGGCCCTCACTAATTGTTATAGAATTATGGAACGCTAATCGAAGGTAATGTCTATTGCGAAGGAAATGTCAGTAGAAAATGTTGAGTTACAATAAACACGATCAAAGCCAGCCAACTCTTCGTTTTCCTTGAATATTCCTCTTGAGGTTTTGAGTTTAAAGATTCCCCTGTGCCCCAACTACATCCAGATTCGATATATGACAGTTTGTTCTATTGACTGATGGTCTTGTTCCTCCATTCAGTTCTGAATAAGATGTTTGAACTATATGAAACATCTGCTGTAAACAGCGATTTATGGACGGTTTAAGTTCTCTCCAAGTTTCACGTGTACACAAAGTACTGGTTTTGAATATGATAATATGATCAATCGGTACTCGGTAAGTGTTATGGGATGGTCAGAAATGCCAAATGTACAATAAACATGAAACTTTTTGATTCTCACCGTCAATTATACCATGTTCAGGCTTCTTCGTTTGGCTCAAGGATTTCTTCTTTTTTTCGACAGGATGAATTGCATTTACGCAGACCTCTCACCAGAGAGAAGTACTGTGGGACTCATCTCTCACTTGCACGCAAGTGAGAAGCACTACCCACTAAAACATCATCCCTCCCCCCACGCACACGAACTGGGGAGAGCGGTAGCATCATCTAGGGAACTCCATAATGGCTGCAAGCTGCAAACTAAATATACTCACTGAAACTGAATACAAATTAGTAGCTTACGTTATGGAGTCTTCTGCAAAGTAGAAGCGCTGAGGTCTTGAGTCTACGGCGGATAATGCAAGATGGCGGCCTACCTTCTTCAGGGACATCGAGTCTCTTGCAGATCTCGGCTATGTGTACACATCCTGAAACAATTTAGAGGCGCATCTTATAGAAAAAAAACTTCTAAGGTAGGGATGCCAGCTGACCCTAGAATGGTGACGTTCCTCACATATCACGGCAGGCTTGTGAATGTGCGAAGAGCCGCTGGCTGAAGTCTCTCCAGTTTGTTCTTGTTGGATTTGCCGGCAAGCGCCCTTAAACCGTGGATTCGTACATCAGCACTGATCGCACTATTAACAGAAACATTGTGACTTAAGCTATTACAGGCATTGGGTTTCGCCATGCCACCAAGAGTGAGACCCTAGATTCGCTTTATTTTGGTGGCCTTGTTCTGCACGTGCCGTCTAAAGTCGAGTCTGCCGTCCAGTGTTATGCCAAGGTGCTTGACAGTGGTTTGGAATTGATAGCCACTCTGTCAAGTTCCACAGCACGAGGGACTCTTCGTCTTTTCCTAAAGCAAATGGAATTGGATTTGTAGGCATTAATCTCGTTGGCGGACAATCTCGCTGCCTAGAGGCGGCAGCTACCGAAATATGTCCCTGTACCTATGTGTATTTTTATTTATTTTTTTAGAGGGGGAATGCATTAGTCACCATCAACAGATAAGTCTGCCGGTGTGTGGAACTCCCGGTTCATCCGGTTTACCCACTAAAGCCTAACCTCTTTTATTCCAGGCTTAAATCCACGCCGGAACTGCATTTCCGCATTTCATGCCTTGTATAAAAAGACTAAAAGTTGAAATTTTGGTAGAATTAAATGTAGGCCTGTATAATAGTGTGTAGGCCAACTATATCGGTTGGTTGCAGCTGCTCACTAAACCTTTTCTTTTTTCTTTGAAACCACTCCACACTTTTTTTTACCTAAGGGTTTCCTTTATAAGCGAATTTTCATAGGAAAGATGAGTTATTGCAGTGACTCGTATGGCTCACCTTTGACTCGTATGGTCGGGAGTAGTCAATGAGCACCGATCATGGTCCCCAGAACACGTTTCGGAGTGCCGTTAAATTTTTTTATAAATATGTATATATGTGTTCGCACTCTAACGGCCGCATCTTACTTCCGATTTGGTACACACGTTGGTTTTCTAAGTGGCTGATGGTGGTTGTACAACCGGAAGCACGTTTTCGACAGGAAGTAAACATTTTTTGAAATTTTTCGTACTAGAATGAAACTTTTTGGGGTTTTGTCTAAAAAAAATAAGTATAGAAGATTATTCTGCACATTTTTTATACGACCTTATAGCTCGTCTGGTTCCCCCAAAATCGATCAAAACGTAAAATACTATAAAAGTAGGCCTACTATTTTCAAATCCACGAGGGGGATTTTACCGTGGAGACAGTCGAAGCGATGCGATTCATAATTCGAAGCCGCCAGATCGAGGTGTAAACTCCAAAGCTAGTTTTCCAGCTGCGAGTGGAACGAAGCAGCCCCTGAGGCGGGGCCGGAGGCTGAGGTGCAAACAAATTTTACTAATTTATTCAACACCTTAATCATATAGCTTAATCTTTTTTGCAAAGAACAGCAAATAACAAAGCGGCAAGTGGTGGAAAGTTTATGCAAACGTTCATGTCAAGTTTGAACTCAATCTGTCAAAGCGTTCTCTAGATATCAATTATTTTGTAAGAAACACCTACAGACAGACGGACGAAAAAGTAAGCATCGTAGACCCATGTTTATATTTTGAAATATGTTTGTCCGATCCCAGGAACAAATCTACAAAAGGGGACCAGAGAGTTCGGGGACACCCTATATATATGTGTGTGTTCACTCTACAGCGGCCACATTTTACGTCCTGTTTGGTCCAAATTTGCTTGCGCGGATTGCGGAGTTTGCAACTCGACCTTGTAGCCTCGGATTATGGACTGTTTCGCTTCGCTCGTAGCGGACAAAGTGGTTTCATTTATTAGAAAATTTCCATAGAAAAGATGAGCTATTGCAGTGACTCTTATGGCTCACCTATGGTCGAGAGTAGTCAATGAGCACCGATCATGGTCCCTGGAACACACGTTTTGCTGTGTCATTACAAATATTATATATATATGTATGTATAGGCCTACATATGGATAAGATATATACATATTATATATGTGAGTTTGCACTCAACGGCAGCAGTTTACTTCCGATTTGGTTTTAAATTTGGTACACATTCTGTTTTCTAAGTAGCTCGGACGAGTTCGTTAGCCAAAAAATCCAACAACCGGAAACACGTTTTTTGGGTGGAAGTAAATTTTTTTGAGATTTTTAGTACTAGAATGAACCTTGTTTGGGGTTTTATCTGAACAAATTATTTATTATATTATTCTGCCCGTTTTGTTGTTTCACACGACCTTAAAATCCCGTCTGGTTCTCCCAAAATCGTTCAAAACTTAAAAAGACCGTCAACGTACCCTGTATTTTTACCCTCGTGAAGCTAGTTGGCCATAATTTGAGGCCGCAAGGACTAGCAAGCGAGCGAAACAAAGCAGAGCGTGAGCAGGGGCTGGAGGCTGAGGTGGAAACAAATTCTACTAATACATTTCGTACACCGAGGTACGAAACCTCGTGAGTAGACCAATTTCCCAAATAGTTGAAACCCTAAAACACATAAACTCAATTTTTTTATTCGTTCACCTCACGTCCGCGGTTCAGCGCGTGGTCGAATTATTTCCATCTGAACTTCGACTGCAATACGTTCAGCTCGCTGTGCACCTTCGACTTTCACGTAAACTTCATCCATGACCTTGACGATTGTTCATTGCTCTTGAGTTCACAGTCAAGCCAGAATTGTCCGTTACGCCAGGCGTGGCCTACTTCGCCGCTTTCGTTTCATTCTGAAAACTTTTCGGAGAAAGTGAGTTCCACAGAATGACTTTCTCCACAGGAAATCCAAATGACGTTCACAGGTAAGCGGTTAGTTTCGGAAACCCAGTAATCGTGTCATAATCGCGGTAAAATTAGAAATGCCACTGTCAATCATCACAAGAATGTGTAAATCAAATATTGTTTAGGCTTAATACAAGGGACATAATAGTGATACCATTATAATGTTTAGCACAGCCATGAAATATAAAGTAAATCATAGGCGTAACCAGGACGACCGTATGGGGGGGGGGGGGGGGTATGGAAAAAATTTAAAAATTAAGATTCAAAATAACACGTTTTAGGCTTCCCAAAAATACTTTAAAATGATAGGTATGTATAATTTTCCACTTCTAATTGTGATTCAGGCCTAATTTAGAATAGCAACCATGACTCATCCCCCGCTAAATCTTTCAGTGCGCTGACTAACCCCATAGGCTTGGAACGAACACGGCGTTTTTTTGTCGGCTGCGGATTAATTACCGTCGCCGCTCATAAAATTTAAAGTGTGCACACAGGGCGGTAAAATTTTCGACGTCTTCTAAAACCTCATTGGGATTCTTCAAGCTGAAGTGTCTAGTTCATCAATCACGAAGGGTGTTGTGTAATATATTATTTCGTTTAATGTTTTATTGATATAAACAGAGAATAATTCTCGCTTTAGGCCTATTATTATTCCGTCGCTGATTGAAAAGGAAGCAAAACAAAATACTTATTTGGGTTCATACAATCAATAAATAAAAGAAGATTTTTGAGCATTCTACACTATGTTTCCTGATTTGAGGTAGTAGAAGAAACAATTTAAAATTTTTTAAGAACGACAGTTTTGTCATTTAACGAACACAACCCGCGGCTGAAGGATAGTATTCTACGAATAAAATACTAAAATAAGGAAAATTGTCGTGCAGGCGTGCGTTTGGTCCACTGTTTCTGGGGAGACGGTGGAAAATCCGTCGATTGTAGTGGCAGCGAGTGGTAAGTAAACCGATCGCTTATTTTTCCGACCAATGTGTATGCTCTAATACTCTCCTTCGCGCCACTGTTGATATGATGGCTACGGCAAATATACCGTGGCGGACGAAAACTCCGTGTGTGTTCCACGCCATACACTATACTGCATTGTAAATAAAGTGCCAGTGCAAAATTCGGCCAAAGATAATGTCAGCAATATATTGATAATTTATTATAGCTTAACATGTGCATAGGTGTTGAAAACAAGTTACTCTTAAGAGCGTATTTTAATGTAAACAAAGTACAAAATATTTTTACAATGGGGAGGGGGGGGGGCTATAACTCCCAAAACCCCCGCTGGTTACGCCTATGACGTAATAGCAAACCGTACGATAGAAACGCTTACTGTTATTACGATATCAGAATAAAGAAAATTTCGCAAATAATGTGAATCAACTTAATTAGAAATCATTCTAGTGCATGCAATTTGTTTTACTAGCCTGTACTACCAATTTCAAAGCAGTTATACGACACTAAAAGAGAATCAGGTAACTGTTAATTCGTCTTTATTTCCCAAAAAAATTTATTTTATGTTTATTGTTTTTGCTTTACAAAATTACAATTAAACTATAACAAATAAACATAATATTTTTACAAACTAAAACAAAAACAACCTGCTCACAAAATAAGACTGAAACAATAATTCGATCACACATCTGAACTGTTGACGTGACATGAGCGAATTTCCAAAATTATATTTACATGTTATAGTGTTTCCAACTCTTTGGACAGCTGTTCTACTCGCAAAGGTGTTGAATAAATTAGCAAAATTTGTTCGCACCTCAGCCTCCAGCTTCCACCTCAGGGGGTGCTTCGTTCCGCTCGCAGCTGGAAAACTAACTTTAATGGCTTCATCCAGTAGTGGATCTAGAGCTTGAGGAGCCAATATTGTGGGGGCCTACCTGGAGGAAGGGGGTACGGGGGGGTATTGAGGCGAAATGGCAGCATTTTATGCCATTTAAGTGTTTTAAATTTACAAGTATAAAGTAAGAATTAAAGAAAAAATTACTCGTATCAAATGTTACCGTATTGAATATGTTATGTGGAAATAGAGGATGCTGCAGTTCCACATTACCTATACCCTGTTACGCAAGACCCCTCTGATTATGACTGAAAATTCGAAGGTATTTATCGTAAAAACTGCTTTCGCCATAATTTATCTAGTTAAATTTTAGACAAAAGCACGTGGATCCAAGGTGTAAAATAATTCGACCACGCAGCTCAACCGCTGACGTGAGTTGATCAAATTTCCAAAATCAAGTTTATAGGCTTATGTTTTAAGGTTTCAACCAACAATTTGGGAAATAGGTCTATTCACGACGGTGCTGAATAGCTGCAAAATGGTTCGCACGCCATTCCGCATTTTGGGATTATCTTCAATACACAATGCATTGCGTGCTTCACTCACCATTGCGAATTTTTAATGACATCCCAAAACCATGATCGGTGCTCATTTGCTACTCCCGACCTTGGGACTTAACATAAGGGACACTGCAATAGCTCATTTTTCCTATGGTATTTTTTACTATGTACATCAGCATTAGTTTCTCCCTAGCATCTCCCGTTTGTGTACTATAAATATACTTAGGAATCGCCCTGTAAAACACTATTTAATGTTTATTTTTTCGCAGACATATTCTCATGGGGATTGGACTACATTGGCAGTGAAGGAGAAGGGAAAAGTGATCCCGATCCAGAACCTGTCGAGAGGAACTGCTCCTGTGTTGGACCTTCTTGCATGTGCTGCGTAAACTTCAACATCTCCTTTGTCGATCTCGGAGGTCCAGGTTAGGGGAAACTGTTGTTGGCTTAGACAATTTAGTTACTATTAAACTAGTCTTACAAACTTCATCTGGTCTAAACATGAATTACCTTCATAGTAGTGTTCAGTTTGGTTAAAATTACGTTTAAAATAATCTTGGTGTATTGAATGTTTGAAGAACATAAATTTATATTCATTTACATGTTGCACGTAGGCCTAAATACATTTTGTACAAAATTTGCTATAAAAGGAGGTAGAAAAGTTTTCTTATATCACTCCAACCATCAATTGAAATTGAACCTTAAAATACTGATAGAATAAACTTAGAACACAAAAACTCACAACTAATACGTTCATTAACTCAAACGCGTTTCAACGACAAAGTCGTCATCTTCAGTGTTGCACGAGCTACAATAGTCAAACTATAACTAACTTCAGTTATAGTTTGACTATTGTCGTTGAAATGCATTTGCGTTAATAAACGTATTAGTTGTGAGATTTTGTGATCTAAGTTTATTCTATCAAGTATATCTTCTCACAAGTCAAGCAAAATACTTAAAATACTGATATCATATATCATATATCATACACGGTCATTCAAAAATATATCAATAGTTAAAAAAATATTTGAATATATATAGATCATTTTGAATGGTTTTAGCGTTAAAATCTCTTATTATATAAAAAAATACCTGTGATTCACACAAATACTGTGGCACTACTATGCACGCGTCACTCCTACCCCCACCCCGATCCAAATATCACTGTCCTAATAAATCATAATTTCCGTGAAAATATAAGAGTGCAGTATAATAATCTATTTGAATTTGCTTTACCTCGAGGATTGGTAAGTGAAGCCCTCTGATCTAAAGATATTTTTAGTAAATAGTTTTCTAATGTTAAATATTCTAGACTTCCTGAAATCTGACTTTTTTACTGTTTTTAGTTAATAAGAGTAATTAATTGAAGCTTGGGTGGGTAGATCAGGTGTATTTTGTAAAAATTGTTCTTAAGGGTCTGCTCCAGTAAACGAGAAAGCAACCGGAAACGAAAGCGCTTCTCACTATATCAATATCTAAACAGTGCAATTTCTTGCAGCTGTACGCTTTGACATTGCCTCATTTCAAACCATTTTATAAGTCTATCTTTTGTAATTGAGTGTTGAAAAAAAAACTGAATATTCTTTATAAAATTTCGGATCCTTCTTGCAAATTATTTTTCATTATTAATTTTTTATTGTGTTAGGAAAAAATTCAAACTTTGTACTTGCAAAATGTCAATTACATAACAAATCAAAAGCATTTAAAAAAACTAAATTGCAACACAGATGCGTATTGTGACTGTGCTTAAAATGAGACCTTGCAAACAATTTTATGATAAAAAGTAAACGAAATAAATGGTTTGAAATTTAACATTGCTCTTATGGGATAAAAATCCAAGATGGCCGCCACTACAGCAGACCCTTAATTGACACAATTGTAGTTAGTAGTCCCAGTCACATGATCACTACAGGGTGTATCAAAAAGGACAACTTTGAAAACTTTTACTGATTTATTCATTTAACTTAGAGATACGGTTTTGGTAGCAAAATATATCAAGTTTTTCACCTTACACCTAAAGAGGTCCAATGTGGCTATTATTAGTGATGCGGCATACATCCCATCTGAAGTTCATTTCTTGTTCCGCTGCAGTATGTCAGGCAAGGTAGATCCTATCTCTGAGCTCTGGTAGAGAAGACGGTAAGGGTGGAACAAGCACGGTATCCTTGATGAACTCCCAAAAGAAGAAATCAAGAAGAGTCAGTTCCGTTGAATGTGGGGTTATGCAATTGGCGCACCTCGGCCCGTCCATTTATCTGGAAAGCGGACATTTAGGAAATCCCGGACTTCGGAGACTTAGTGCAGCAGTGCACCTTGTCAATCTGTGGGATTAAAAAGTTTTCCAGCATATCAAAGTAAATTATACCGGAGGTAATTTTTTCTTGAAAAAAGAAAGGGCCGTAATATTTGCGCTTGCTGATTACACAAAACAAGTTCAATTTTGGGTTTTCACTGCCCGAAATCCTACAATTGAGTTTTTTAACTTTACCGCTCAAGTGTAAAGTCGCTTCATCACTAAAAATAATCTTTCCAATGAAATCTTCCTCCAACCGATGTAGCATTTCCACAAAATTCCAAGTGACCCTATCAGTGTCTTTTATGTTTTATGCACCATGTGTAAATTGTATGATTTGAGCTGCAACCGTTTTCGCAACACACACCAAACAGTCATGTGTGGTATTACCAGCTGTCGCGAAGCATGCAAGGTTGATTTGGTAGGACTGTTCAAGAAGCTTTCTCTACAACGTCGTCAGGTGTACGGAGTAGACCTATGAATTTGTCGCAGACTTGGACTCTTCAAACCAAAACACACGTGAGTACGTTTGTGACTGATAAAGGCTGCCATCTTTTCTGAAACTTCTGCTAGAGCTTGATGTGCCGCGATTCTGTACCAGCATACCACGTGAGTCAACATTTTATCTATTTTCCCTCAAGATGTCACCAAGATTAAGTCTGTAAGTCGTATGATTAAATTTTACGAATTTTCAAAGTTGTAAAGGTCTTTTTGATACACCATGTATTGTCCGGCCACCAGAGAGTGGTTGGATGCCAAAGATTGACATAGCTTTTTTGTTCTTGTCAAGATCTGAGTTAATACTTCTTGCTTTTCAAAAACATTGCCTTGTTACTTTCTCACTATACTATATAGTATGGAGAAAGTATAGTGATCGCAAAAAAATCGATGTTGATATTTTTGTGGAAATATCCGTTTTGGGAACCCCTGAGCCAAAAAAGTGGTTTTTACAAAATTTATGGATACAAAGGTAGAGAGAAAACTATTCGATCGATTTCAAACAAATTTGCACCAGACATGTCAAATAGGTCTAGATGTATAGATGCACAAAAAAATGTTTTGAAAACTTTGAAAAACAATAATTTTTTTGGCCAAAAAACCCCCAAAAAATCTGTTATTATTTTTTTTATGAAAAAACGGCTATAACGATTTTGATAAAATTTGGCTTATTTGTAGCCTTTAATGTACCCTATCATATGCCAAAAATCTGCATCTTTCTAAAAATTCTCGTTTAGCTAATAATAACTGATTTTTGGGGTTTTTTTGGCCATAAAGAGAGTTTTTTTAAAAAAATTTTCAAAACCTTTTTTCGTGAATCTATACAGGCCTAATTGACGCGTTTGGTGCAAATTTGTTCGAAATCGATCAAATAGATTTCTCTCTAGATAATAATAATAATATTTATTAGTTAATCTCTTACTTTAAAATCATCTCTCCTACTCCGTCTACAATTATGAAGCCACAGTGAATCTGTTAACAAATTTAAATATGTTTGTGAGAAAGTATGTGCCAGTTTCTGGTACCGCTTATAGTTTTTGTATTAACTGTTGTGTATTATGCTTTTTTCTGGCACTCTTTTATGATGACTGTTAAGGAATTAGCTGGATGTAATAAAGTGTCTGACAAACTAAAAGTTTTGAGAAAAGATTGTCCATCCAGAGAGTTTACTTAATTGATAAAAAGTATTACACCATATCAGGCACCACTGTATTACACAAAACTCCAGAAACAAGCAAAATTACATTGGCAGACTTACTGTAACGATGGGGGAAGAGTATTGTCTACTTTCAGTAGATTAGTGGCCCAATGTGGCGAGCTGTTTGTTTCCGGCTCAAACGATTTAACACTTGACTTATTTCAATCGGACATCTGTGTAGAATATAATTAATCTGTGCTAAAAGTAACTAACAGCTGATATTTCCTATTATCATTTCTTGCAGGCTGTGTGCGTCTCAAGTATTTATCACAAAATGAAGGTTTAGCTGTTAATGTGTCTTACGGAGAAAATCTGCTCCATAGTGAACAAGTGAAAGGTAAGTTTTAGATTTTCCCATATGTAAGTCCTGTACAACCACTTTGTTAGATTTAAATGTTGTTGATGGAGGACAGTGGGTGCTATGGTTCTGGAGAAAATGTGTGAAGTCTATCTTAAAATAAGACAGGTAATACCATCCTTCAAAAATCATTGTAAAGTATCCAAGTCACAAATAGAATATAACAAACTTTACCTTGTATCTTGTACCTTGTATTCAATTCAAATTACGCTCGCCATTTAATAGACACCAATCACCAATTCACCGATTTTAATACAAATTTTGAACCTATCCATTTTTGCGTGAAGGGTAGATATATGAATGCCATAGAAGAATATGAGATATATAAAGCCTTCAAACACAACGACAAACAATTGCTTAGCGACCAGTTACTGTTTTAGTCCAACATATTGTATGATTCGGCGATAAGAATATCGGACTCTATCAACTATAGTTCATTTCACCTCAGCGTGAGGCAAATATAAATGACCGTAATAAAACCCTTATCCTCAGGCCTATTGTGCGACATCGGGGATGGGCACTTGTCGTCTGCCTTTGTATTAGAGTTATTGCTGTTTGTCCCAGTGCCATTATGCAAACTTTTTTAATTGAAAGAAAAACTTAAAACAAAATATATCATTCGCTGTGTTTTGATCGCGTGATTATTTTTATACCAAATATGAAGGAAATCGGTTGATTTTGGGGAAGGCAAAGTAAATAGTTAAATCCTATGTGTTTTCAAATATTTTTTATCATCATGAATACGGAAATAAATTTACATTGAATAATGATGTTGAGTTTTATAAAAACCTCTTACTTACTACTGTACACAATAATCATCACATTATAGTGGCCTGACAGTTTTTTTGTTAATTAAATGCAGTATTAAAATATAGACATTAAGTAAAACTATTAAATAACTGTTCTATATACATCGAGCATAAAATACAATTAAAATTAAATTCATCTTAATATTATAGACAAACAGAGCATGGGCTACACGAAAATATAAAATTACACATCTTATTGCAGTACATAGCACGGATAAAAATTAAACATAGGCTATTCCTTCTAGCTACTTGCACACTAAACAAAATTTTAATAGGCTATTTAGGGACAGGCGAAACAAGTACATCATTAATGATAGTCTATTATTTATCTTTAATTTAATTTATAAATTTAATATAATTTGACTAATACAGTATATTTAACGGAAATCTTGAAATTTCTTTGAACTATCTAGTTTTGTGAAAAATAGTTACTTTATTGGTTCATTAAGTTATTAGTCTAATGTGGTCAATAGAGTAATATTAGTTTATTTATTTCAATGACGTAGGTGTGCCATATAAATTTAATATATTCCCTTATAAGGACTTACGCTTATTTAATAATACTTGGGTTGATTTTGTTGTCAATTTTCAATGCCCAATGCCCAAATAAAGAGTAAAGTATTTTTTATGAGTTTTCAATTCAAAAAATAAAGCCTTGGTTATTTTTTGATTAACGACAATGTTAAGCATGTCAGGCCACTATAAGGTGATGATTATTGTGTACAGTAGTAAGTAAGAGGTTTTTATAAAACTCAACATCATTATTCAATGTAAATTTATTTCCGTATTCATGATGATAAAAAATATTTGAAAACACATAGGATTTAATTATTTACTTTTCCTTCCCCAAAATCAACCGATTTACTTCATATTTGGTATAAAAATAATCACGCGATCAAAACACAGCGAATGATATATTTTGTTTTAAGTTTTTCTTTCAATTAAAAAAGTTTGCATAATGACACTGGGACAAACAGCAATAACTCTAATACAAAGGCAGTCGACAAGTGCCCATCCCCGATGTCGCACAATAGGCCTAAGGGTAAGGGTTTTATTACGGTCATTTGGTTTTGCCTCACGCTGAGGTGAAATGAACTATAAACATTGAATTCAGTCAGTAGTCGTTCGACCGTGACCTTAAGTAGACGTCTACCCGGGTTACATGTCATAATTGTGTGTGTTGTGTTGTGAGTTGAGTGTTTTTGTGTTGTATGTTGTATCTGATGATGAAACATATGTTACGAAACGCGTCATAAACGAACGCTGAATGAAGTCACACGACGGATACAAGGTAAAATTTGTTACCATCCTTCACTTCTAAAGTACACAATCTTTCGAAGTAAATGAATGTGTGCTTCCTTTTAAAACGAAGAAGGCAATTCTCACTCGTTGGTTTGCTTCATGAGTACTTTAAAACAATGACCACAGAATTAAATAGACTGGGCGAGTCGAACGCAAGAGTGGGCCAGTTCTAGAGTCAAATACTCACACAATATGGCGGATGCAAGTCGCAAGAGGCCGGACGGCCGCCCGTACATGTTGCCACATTACTCGCGAAACGAAGCTCGTGTTCTAACTGTTGTATGATAGAAACTACAATAGCTAATTTTTTCAAAAAAACATTTTTTTTGCTTACATGCCCTAAAAACAAAAAATTTTCTCACAATGCAACTTTTTGTTTAGCGCCCCACACTATTAAACTGTAAGTTTGTCAAATTGCAAAGATTTTCGAGCATTTTCACCTTTTGAAACTACGGTGTAAATGAATAGGGCGCACTGAAAATTTCACACGTCTCTAGGGACGTTTCTATCCTCACACAAGATGGCCGACCTAGCTTCAATTTTCACAATGGCTTATGGCGTAACCAGTCTATTTAATTCTGTGGTCGCTGATTTATACACACCACCTCAACTTGACAACAACGCTTTACTTTTACTCTTTACCAAATTAAGCTTAATTACTTACTTCATTTCCGTCACGAGACTTTTTTCTCTCTTTTATACGACGCGTTTCGGAGAATTACTCCATCATCAGACTCTTGTCACTCTTGCGAGGTCCAAGCCCATTTTACACCCTGCCAGCGCCCTAGGCACAACGAAGAGTAGCGCCCCTTTTCATACCCCTGCCAGCTGATTACCCCCCCCCCCTACCAGCCCTACCATAACGCCTATACCCCGTAAATTTAGATTTAGTCTGAAATGCCAGTTTTGGTTCGGGAAGGACTGTAGACTTAATGTCCCTTAACTCTCCTTTACAAATTATCCTGATTTTTTTCGAGAGCGTTCCCATTAACCACCACCTATGGAGCGTAGTTGCTCAACAACCAGTGGCGGTGGAAGGGGACGGAACGCGGGCTGTGTGGCTGGCAGGGCGCGGCTGTGATTTGGGTCAGATGTCGGCTTTCGGCAGTAGCGCAATAAATGATGCATGCAGACACAACCTCGGCAATTTTTGTTTGTTTTTCCATTCTTTGCGCCCCTCCAAAAATGCCAATTGCCTAGCTCCCTAGGCACGTGCCTACCGTGCCTATTCGGTAAAACGGGCTTGGCGAGGTCGTCAAACATTACACAAAAAACACACAAGCACAAACATTGAGTATATATTAAAAAACTTTCTACGCGTGGGATGCATCCCGTATGGTGGTCCAAGGACAACTGACGATATTTGGGAGTATTTAAAAAAAATTAGTTACAGCCATTTTGATTAATTCAAATCGTTCAACTAAATACAGTTGTGTGGCATATCGTTTGAAAGCTTATTTAATTCTGAATCCAAAAAGAAGAATAATTAATATTTTTTAAAAATAATATAGCAAAATGGGGCAAAATCGGTTAACGATTTTGTTGTTTTTGGCCGCCATTTTTAATCGGTTAAAGATATGGATGTGCAAATTTCACCGTTGGTTTTCTCTTGAAATTCTACATCGAAATGATGTATCACATGACCACCTTCCAACTTAAAAAAATGAAGTTCATTCCAAGATGGCGGACAAAAATTTCAAACTCATCATAAAGGGGTTCTTTTATGGTTGTGAATAACTTCTTTAATTTCTATCTCATAAGAATCATACATTTTGAGGTATTAAGCTTTAAAGATTTTTCGAACATCCTGTATATGTACCTATGTGATGATATTTTACTGTGAACATTTCCAAGTGTTTGTTAATACCTTCATCTTCTTCACAGCCAGCCCCAAGCCAGAACCAGCATGTATGGACTTACTATCAGACTTGGCACAGATGTGCGCTCGTTTCACCCATCTGGTGCCGTACGAAGATGGCTTGAAAGGATGCACGATACTTGAACCCACACTGTTAGGAGACCCTCAGGCTCAGTATCCGTTGGGATGTTTTGTCATGGGTCCAAGTGGGATGCGGATGGACCCAAATCAGACAGTTCAGACGTAAGTTTAATTGATGGAACTTATTTTATAATTTTACTAAATCTCCTTTAACCCTAGATCGCTAACCATTCGGAGATCTTATAATAATCAAATAAAACTGAAATATGTTTGTCTAATATAGAACTAAGGACTATTGTAGCCCTTTCTTCTATTTTCTGTTGGCCTTAACTGTGAAATTGTATTGTGATGTTTTTGAGCCGTCCTTCCATTATTGTGAGTTAATTAACAAAGCTTTGTCATGGGGACAAATTGTTAGTGACAGCGACGACAGCGTAACTTTTAACCTTATAGCACTTTGACGTGCTTAAAATGAACATGTGTCATATTAAAAAAAACTATATAATGTTAATTATCTTTTTCATTGTACTTATTTTGGATTTGATAAAAAAAATGTTTTCATGTATTTTTTTCTATTTTTTACAATGAACTGTTTATTACCTTTTTTAATATTATCAACAACTTTATTTTATAATTAAACTTAAAAATGTTTAAAAGATGTAAATAAAATTTCTATGGCACAAAAAAATCAGTAGAGAGTAATCAATTATATAGGCATTGTACAGTTAGATACATTATTCAGGAAGAAATTTTCAGGAAATTTTCCCTAGTTGTTCTACTAGTGAAAATAAATAAAAAAGTTCACACAAACATAGGTAATGCTGTGTTTTCTAATTGTTCACCCTTTTTTTTACAAAATCCTTAATATCTTTGGATGTAGGAAATATATTGAACCCAAATTTTTGATACAATTTTCGGCTTTTAAACGAAGATATTAAAACGTTTGACCTATTATTTTAAAGGAATGTATATTTTGTAAAACTCTGTTGTTTTTAACCCGGGAGGGGTCGCGTGAGCGAAAGTTACATGAGAGGTCGCGCTGGGTTGTTTAGACCAGGTCTATTAAAATGCAGAGTTTTATAATAACACACAAAGCTTTATTTCGTATCTTATGATTATAACTAAATTAAACAGCATTATGTCTATTTCCTATGAAATATTAGTAAATAAGATCAATTAATAAATATTTATACATAAAAAAAATTACTAAAATTTTAAAAGTTAGTCGTCGTATTTCTTTTGAATTATTTGTAAGATTAATTATTTGAAAAAATATATAAGAAACATGACTAAAAATCATATAAAGAAGGCCTATAAATGCTTCAATTTATGTTTTCGAATTATCTCTGGCATCTCTGGGTCGGGAATAGCCTGGCCTAAAGTTTTCAATGCGTTGATTTGTATATTTTACTATGTCGTCTATTACGTCATCTGTGAAAAACAGTTTCCATGATTGAACACATGAATCAATGTTCACATTACGCCTCACTCTTGGAAGTCGCCGAACCAAATTGTGTTCGCCTGTTCGTCTAGTAAGGGTGGACAGTGAATAGTCCACTTACTAACTTTATCTTTACCGATTTACTCAGGCCCTGTCACAGCAGTAACTTCGTCATCGTCTACAGACTGTTCTGATTGGCTATCATCTCCTTGAATCTCTAATTGATCCTCATCATCATCATCCGAAGCTGGTTCATCAATTGATTGGATTAGTGATTCGTCTGAGAATAAGTGCCGCCTTATTGTTCCTGGGTTCACGATTCTTTCTTCTTCGCGTCGTTCCTCTTTTTCAACACTGTCTAAGAGCCATAATAGTCTTTCCTCTTCACCCGCATCCATCGCAAACAATAAAACTACAATAAACACTAGAATCTAATAAAATATTAACAAAAAATATAGGAAAAACTTAGTTTTCTTGGTCACACAATCACACACAATCGGCACGCACGAGGGGTCGCGCTGGGTGTTTTCGACACAGGCGCCGTTGGAAGCGTAAAGAACACTGACTCGCAGACAAAAGGAATGGCTACAACTGCAAGGATGTGTTGTGGAAGAGTCCATTTGAAGGTACCGAGAAGGAGGAACTACTCGCTTTCATAGTTGCAGCGTTGTGACCTTAAACACATATGAGTGGGTCGAAAAGACCAGGCGCGACCCCTCCCGGGTTAAAGGGTGATAACATAAACCATTTTTCCAATACCACTATTACAAAAACATACTACATATTTAAAAATGTCTACATATTTGGATTGATATTTTTTACCCTTGTACAAAAAAACAAACAGTTTTTTCATATATTTTCAAAATGGCAGCAGTTTAAAATTTGTAAGGTAATATCTCAAAACCCGCTAACTTTACAAATAAAATTCAAAAATTTCCTTTTTTAATGACAAACATAACATATTTTTGATTATTCCTGTAACTTAGGAGATAACCTAGTTATTGGCTAAAAACTAAAATTTGTTTATGCTACGTACAACAACCAAAATTTTGAAGTGTTATATACTGGTTGGCTCATAAGTCAGTTGACAAATATGCATCCAATGAAATAATACACAACAAGGTGGAATAAATATCTATTACTAATTCAGAAATCAAAAACAAAATATAAGATATTATAAGTTAACTAAAATTATGTCCAATCTTATTTCAAAAGGTGCTCAATGTGGTGTCCACGCTCTTCTATGTATGCTTCGCATCTTTTCAACACCGACTTACAAATTCTGCCAGAAATGCTCTGTGATTGTAGGTTTTCAAATTCCGATATGATTCGCATCTTCAGATGTTCAACATCACGAATCTTGAAAGAGAAAACTTCATTTTTGAGAATTCCCCATACAGAAAAATCCATTGGTGTCAAATCAGGAGATCTTGGTGGCCACTCAATGGTACCCCGTCTCCCAATCCATTCATCAAAGGTTTCATTTAGGAAGTCTCTTACAATGGTTCCAAAATGAGGGGGCGCTCCATCTTGTTGCCATATCAGCTTTTCTTTTAATCGGCTGAAGGTGTTCAAATTGTGGACTGTTTTCAAGGTAAATCAACACTTCTCTAAGCATCTCTAAATAACTCTCGGAATTTACAGTACCTTCAAAGAAATAAGGCCCAACTAGCCCACCGTTGAAAATCCCTGCCCATACGCAAACGCCAGGAGAATTAAAATTTCTTTCCATTGTTAAATGAGGATTTACAGAATCCCAGTAAACACAATCGTGCCTGTTAACTCTTCCATTTGCCTTGAAAGTCGCTTCATCGCTCCAAAGGATGGTTTTATAAAAGTTGGTGTCAGAATCACAGCAGATGACGTAACTCTCACAAAACTCAAGACGACTGTCCAGATCATCATCATTAAGTTTGAAGTAAAGTTGGCCTATAGGGTCTTAATTCCAATTTTTTCAATTTGTTCAAATCTTAAATTTAGTTTGTGAATACCTTGTCGAGATGGAGGTTCAACATTCGGAAAACGTTCTCTAAACTGCACACATCACTATAAGTATGGTCGTGTTTCCACCATGTTTGCAAAACAAATACACGTTGTTCTGTTGTTGACTTTCTATTCATTGTTTATCGAATAACAATGAACACACTAACAACTATCAAATATAACCTCAAACTAAAAAAAGGGCAATTACTAAATGACGACAATGACCAACAGCTATGGTATGGTTTGTAACAACGGCTGACCTTAAAAATTGCTAGCGTCAACTGACTTATGGGCCACTTGGTATTATGTAACTGTAACTATGGCGAGAGGGGTTAGTGGAATATCACTAGGGAAAGAGATGCTTGGAACATATTTGATGTTCAACTTTCAGGAATGGAATTTTAAGCAATCGTGAGCCCTTTATATTTGTGACACAAGTTGCATGAAAAATATTGTGCTTTGTTTTCATAGTTTTAAATCGATATTTCAATAATTGCACTGTAAACAATTTTAGTAATTTGTAAATCCAATCTTATTTCAGCGTGACAGAAGCTCCCGTAGGGGAAGAAGGAGCTGAGACCACGGAGAAACCGGACCTGAGCGAAGAAGCTTTGATCGCAGCTGTCAATGAAACCGCTGAGGAAGGTATAGCATGGTTCAGCAGTCTGTTAGGTTTAAGTTTTGGTGGTTCGAAAACCAACGCTACAGAAGCCCCTCCTGCTGCTTCCGAGGTGACGACACAAACACCGCAACAGAGTAGGGGTTTCAATGATATACCAAAGACAAACTGATTTACATATTTTGGACAAGTACTCTCACGGTCAATGTGGAAGCCTCTGTTTATTAGGTCATTACAAACGTTTATTACTCAATAAGTAATGGCACGGGCTACTCGCAGTGGTTTATTGATGCGAAGTAAAGAATAAAAACAAAGCCCATTGAATCTTGTACTGATTGTTGATAGGTAGGAAACTCCGAAAAATACAAAATGTCTCTCTCTTGTCAGTGACCAACAAATCAGCAATTTGATTGTTTAAATAAACCCAACTAGTGGATAATAGCAATGTTTTGTTTATGAATAATATTCACTACTAGCTCTCCAAAAGCCAAATTTCAAATTTTCAAGTAAAAATAATTGGTTTGTATTTTGTAATGTTTAATGCTTTTTTTTAGGTGGACTAAATAATAATAATGAAAAGTACTGTAACCTGTTGTTTTTATGTAAACTGCACAAAGAAAAGAGTGAATGTTTACAAAAATCTTTTACTGTGCAATTAAATGTTGATGATCAATATTAAGTTTTTAGCGAACGTCCATAGGAAAGGTGAGCTATTGCAATGACCTTTTATGGACCTAAGGGCGGGAATATTCAATGAGGACCGATCATGGTCCCCAGAAGATATTTAGGGGTGTCATTAAAAATGTTATGTATATGTGCACTCTAATGGCTGAATTTTATGTCCAATTTGGTACGGACATTGGTTTTATAAGTGGCTCGGACGAGTTCGATAGCCAAACAAATTCAACGCCCGGAAACACCTTATTTGTCCGGGAGTAAATTTTCTTTGAGATTTTTCATATTATAATGAAACTTTTTTGGAGTTTTATGAAAAAAATATAAAGTTCTGCACATTTTGTTTTTCTTTTCACGACCTTATAGCTTGTCTGGACCCCCCCAAAAAATTATCTAAACGTAAAATACCATACAATTACGTTTGGTTCAAATCGTCGAGTTTGATTTTACTGTGGGGCAGTTTCTATTATAAGGCCGGTGGCTGAAATGGAAACTCTTCTGCGAGCGAAGTGAACCAGTCAAAAATCATAGGGCACAAGGTCGAGGTGCAAACTCACAAAACGAGTTTTTCTGCTGCAAGCGGAATAAAGCAGAGCGTGAGCCGAGATTTTAGGCTGAGGTGCAAACAAATTATATTTATTTATTTTGTACACCCAGGCAGCTATTCTGATTATACCAATTTTAAAAATAGTTGGTTAAAACCTCAAACATATAAACTTAATATTGAAAATTCGCTCAACTCACATTATCGCCAGCAGTTCTGCTGCGCGGTCAAATTATTTTCTTTTTTATTGCTTTGTTTCTTTCTCCAAAAATTTGAACTAAAAGAAGTACATTTTTAAGCTTTGTTTTTATATGAAATTTAATGTAAAACTATGTGCGCCATTGCACATAAGCTTAAAATTGTTGTGTGTTTTACGCTCTAAGTATTGAAAATTCTCCCAATACAGGGGTTTGCGTGTGAAGCACGCAATGCACTGTGTATTGAAAATACTCCCAATATGCGATTTGGCGCACGAAGCACGCAATGTATTGTGTATTGAAAATACTCCCAATACAGGGGTTGGCGTGCACTGAACTGTGCGTCGGCAGCTTCTCATAGTGTTCAGTGTCAAGCTCACATGTGCGTCCTTAGCAGTGAACGTGTTAACGCGATGATATTACTCAAACGTTAAAGTTATAAAACGTGAATACCGACCGTAGTACGTGCGGATAGTTTACGCCAGTCGCGTAATTCAATTATCCTAATTTTTGATTATCCGAATGGGTCCGGTCCCAATTGATTCGGATAACTGGAGTTCTACTGTATTATAATCATCAGTATTGCCTGCTTCGAAAATCCAATAATAGATTGTCGAACCACAAGTAACGAAAAGAGGACCTATCTCTTAAACTCTCTTGAAAACTCATACGTAACGATGTCAACCAAACACAATTTAACGTGTGGCCAAAAGTAACTCTTTGGGTTTTACAGATTTGGTTCAAAAGTTGATTCAGATCTACAAATTTTGATTGAATCTACAAAGGATCAAATGCTAAATTTCTTGATCAGGGTAGCATCCCCTTAACAGAACAATTCTTTAAAAAAAAAAGAAATGTCTTCCAGTATGATATCTGTGATGCCAATAACAATGACCTTAAGAGTACTTAATCGTGTTATTTTAATTATATTTATTTATAGACAGGGTTTATAATTAGACAAACAACTTATCTGAGACTTATAATATTTATTTTGTATAGATGTAAGGTAGCGTTTGAATTAATTATATTGTTTACTTTTAAAGTAGAAATAGTTTCCTACAATGTAAAGCTTGCACAGGTAGTTTTAAATATTGATGAAATAGTATTTATTCCTTTTTGTTTGATTAGACAATTTGGTTTACTAATGGTGTACTAATGCTGTGAAATGGTCCTAACAATCTGATCTACGTTTATTATTAACATTCCTAAACTCAGTTTTTACATTCCAACTTAATATTTAATCAATCAACTTTTCATGTTTATTAAATTTAATATTGACAAGATTTACTATTTTAAATATAGTCGAATCTCACTTATTTAAAAAGGAAAATTTGTTCGAGATGTATTGTTCCCTTACAGTTGAACAGTCTATTAAAAAACCTATAACCAATTTTAAATTTAAAGCCAGGCAACAAGAATCCTTTCTTCTAGTTTAAATTATTCTTGTGCTCATTTCATTTCAAGTAAGATTAGGTCAGATAAGTCACAGAAAGATATACTTTTTAAAAGTACATTTACACCTTCAAAATAAAGTTTACAAATCTACATTTGGATCAAAATTGTTACTTATTGTTCCTTCGACTGCTGGGAACCGTAAGTTGTAGTTTTAAGGTGAATTCAGGATAATACAATTCTACCAAACTTTACCAAGCTGTTCAGCTGGTAAAAACTAGTAAATACTACAATACTAGTAAACCACATGAAAAATCATTTGCAGAATTATTGGATAAACATCAGAAATGAATCTATACTAATATTATAAAGAGGTAAAGTTTGTTTGTTTGTTTGTTTGTTTGTATGTAGGGGGTAATCTCTGGCGCTACTGAACCGATTGAAAAAATAGTATTACTAATAAAAAGCTACACTATCCCTGAGTAACATAGGCTATAATTCATTTCGGTAAAAACCTTTTTTTATTTTAATATTTGTAAATTTAGTCGGAAAAAATCTTAGGTTAGGCCTGGAATGATAAACCAACACATGTATTTACATTTATTACCATAGCAACCAATTGAATAAAATAACAGATAATATAGATGTTTGCTTCAATATTTCCATTAACAGCTGATTTCAAAATTTGAAGCAATTATTTTTGTATAGCTACAAAGCTTTTAGGTTAGGGTTTTAAAGTGTAGACCTGAGCTTTACTGGTCCTTTTAACTATTATTAACTGCTGTTATAAAATATAAGAAATAATTTGGTTTGAACATTTAACATTATTTACCATCTTAGTTTTGAGGTTATTATTAATACTACAACTTTATTATAAATAAAACCTAACGTATGTTTTTAGAAGGTTCCATTGGGGGTTGGCGTGCGAAGCACGCAGGGGTCTCCCCTAGTCATTTATAAAAAAAATATTTTAAACAAAAGACTTTAATTAGGCCTACCTAACAACTGTACTGACGGGGATTTTCAACTCTGTATTTGTGTACAATTTATAAGGATTATAAAACTGGAGGCCTATTTTGTTAAAATTTTGTAATTAAATACGTTATTATATATTTAAAGAAAGATAAAAATAATATCTTTTAATAGTTTTTTATTTCATATTGCTAGATCAAATGATTTACAAGTTATTAATATTATAGTGAAGAAATTAATAAACGAATATGTTTATACGTTATACGAAGATGTACGAATGTTGCCGAAGTTAAACGAAGGAGTATCTTTTCTTTAAATTTGTATAAACGAATATTTTGTTGATAAAAGATTTTATTTATACACAGTTTATTATAAACAAATATTATAACATATTATAGCATGCATTAGTTCTATAACTCATATTTTAAAAAATCAACGTCACAAGAAGTTGTAATGATTGAAGGTGTAAACATAACCCCAAAGTATAATCTACACTAGGTTTGTTTAAGTATTACGGATGATGGGTGAAATCCAGCTGTTATATTATATGTTACTCACGTACACTCGCTTTTATAGGCGTTGATAACATGTGTCCTGTCTTGTTTGGTTTATAAGTTGTCTGTCTGTATGAGTTTTTTTTTTTAAACAATATTATCTCATAAACGGTTTAAGATGAATTCATGAAACTCAGAATGAAGGTTTATCATTTTGGTTTACACAAATGCGGATAATTTTATTCGGATGAAGTTATCCGTTTCAAGATGGCGGCGTTCAAAATTTTCAAAGTTAAATTACTAATAATTAAAGGTTTTACAAAAAAATTTTGAAATACAAGAAATGTAGGCAATTTAAAGACAAATCCAACGGCCTGTCACTTTTTATCATTGAGTCAAGGGTAACTGAGAAAATGCAATAATTCTGGCTAAATGTAGTTTTCAGTGATTAATCATGGAAACTACTTTCAGCCAGAATGACTGCACTTTCTCAGTTATAACCTTCCAAACTAAGCAAGGTAGGACACATGTTATATTATTTGCCAGTTTTGATCTGCTGAGTAACACGGTAAAGTTTGGTGAAATGGTTGCGAGACTTCCTGTATAAAATAACTATATGTAAAATAATGTATTAAGTATGTGATATTTTAAATGGTGTTAAGGTAGTAGTTGGAAATGATTTAATTATATAGAAGTAGTATTAAGTTAATTAAATTATATTATCCATGCACTAACTTATAACCAAAGAATTTGTCGAGACGGTATACTTTAATTGTTTGTGCAGAGTTGTCTGGTCAACGATTTTGTTTGTCCAGTGACGATTAATTGGGATCAAAACTTTCCATAATAGGGTGGCGAGATATCCATTAGTAAAATGTATTTCTTGTGGCACCTTTCCTTTTTGAATCTATTTCATATAAGAATAATGTTAGTTTAAATACTTTTTTACTTAATTTGCAACATATTTTTTTAAATGTGAAAATGTGAAGATGTTTTATTTTTTAATTGCTTCTCTTACAAAAAACAAAAAAAAAACAAAGTATGTTAAATTCCCAAACACAGTATGCAGAGGTCAAGGACGATAATATTTTATTAAACGAAAGAACTAACAACAAAATTGGAAATAATACAATATTATATGATTATCAAATTGATAACTGACATGAATATTTATGTTTTTAAGTAAGCGTACCAGTTTTGCATTTGTTGTGTTAGTAGTTTATAGGTATTTAATTAGATTATAGTTGTTAGATCGTAAATAAATTATTAGTTTATTGTATTGTTTCGTTATTAAATACCTTCAAATTACTTTCCCAGAAACATACCTATGTACAGTACGATTTTTTTAACCGTGCCCTCGGCTCGGCTAGCGCTTGGTGGGCTAGCAGTGTAGCAGGGAGGGATTGTAAAGGCAGTTCCACAAACTTCGAATAAACAAAAATGATTGAATAACTATTCGAATAAAATTATTGAAATAAAAACTACTTAAATGAGTCATAGACTACTTGTCTCTTGTTCGAGTATTCGAATAATAATACTGTGGTGTGGTTAAGGTAAATGCCAGACACCAAGTAGGCCTACTTCCCCCCAGGCAGGAAGTTTTCCCCGGAATCTAACTTCAGACATCCGTACCGAGCAAACCGTAAGTCAAACGAAAAAATGTTTCAAATAAAATATTTAATTTGGACCTTTATCTAAAACTTTCTCGTGAACACTTTGTCTCTGACCAACAAATAAAAAACATTCCAGCGGTGTGAAAATTTCATGTCATTATTAAAGTACATTGTTGTAATATTGATTTTTAAAATATGAAATAGTTTTTGTAATGGATTTTCTTTTACATCATACGAATCGTATGGTTCTTATCTGCGTATCCGTGAAAGTTTCATAATTTTACATCGCTGCTAAGTGTATTAAATGACAGTGTTATTGAAGCTCGGTTTTCGCTGTTTCACGCCGCTCGGCTCAGTTTTCGTGGAGAAAACTAGAGTAGACAGAGTGATTTCTAACGTTATCATTCAGGTTAGTTCAATCGTGGCCGAGGGCACGGTTAAAAAAATCGTACTATACCACTATCATTCAAAATATATTTTGATTAAAAACTACATCTTCAAAAGAGTACCAAAAAATTATATGCATTTAAGATGGAGGTGATTTTCTGATCATTCCTTGACCGTCAGAATGAATCCTATTTCTAAAAATATCAAGTTTGTCAACTTCTGTTACAAACATCTTACCTATTGTTTGTACAGGTAAGACATCTTACCTATTGGGTTTTAACCAAATCCATTAGAACCCCTCTTAACCGGTCTGGTCGGGACCGAGACCGTGGCCGGTTACCTGTTTGGCCGGTTGATCCGAAGTTCAAGATGTTTGTTCAAAAATAACCTACATATTTCATAAATAAACAAGCAAATAAGACGCTATTGCAACTCATTTTATTGCATGTACATACATAAACAAACACCAACAAATTAAACGTTTTAAACTTATATAAACTTTGAAAACTGAATTTTCATATTCTGTATCGTTTAAAAAAAATCAGTTACCATATTTTTTCCGTTCTACAACTTTCAAAGATTTGTAAAGCCAAGTCTCTCCATTTTCGTACATTCATCACGTCTAATGCCGTTGAATCTTTTGCTGCTCAACATATTACTCGATATGTTACAAATATTACATATTTTGTTCCCACGAAATTCGGTAAAAATTCCGACAAAGCAACAGACGAAGAAAAAGAAACAAAGGATGCCTCTTTGTCAATTGATTCTAAGAAAAAATACATTTGCCGTGGAAGCAAGAGGGGAATCATACTCATGCTCCCTCTCCCCTGTTCTGCCTGCCACAACACTAACACAATACACATTGCACACCTGAAGTTGCGTCACCCAGCTTTATTTTCTGGGAAATGTCCGTCAAACAATCAATGTTTGAGACTTCGGCCAGTTACAGTAATATAATCTGTAAAAGAAAAAACTCTGTTGCTCCATCGGATAGGCCGGTTAATCCGAGGCCATTTAAGAGGGGTTCAAATGTACACAGTCTGGTGTAAGTGTTTATATTTAACGTACAGATAAATTCCTTGTACCTATCCAAACTAACAATAATTATATGTAATAAATTCACATAGACAGAACCAATCGCACATTACATGATGTGTGTCACAAACTTGTTCCATATTGAACAACTCTGCACCGCCTATCAGTGCTTACATGATTTCATTTATTTCTTAAGTTATAACAACTATGTAATAAAATCAAAAAGTTTACTTCAAACTGCTTTATCTTGGCAACTATTTAAGGCAGAGCAATGATTCAAATATGAAATTTTGTACTCCCGGCGCCTTATTGAATGGGTCCTAAACCATTACCGGAAGTCACGCAGGTGAGAAGATATAACAAAAACCAAATTTTCTCTTGCCAAAACCATTTCAAACTGCTTTATTTCGGGAACTATTTCAGGTACAGCCATGAATGAAATTATTTCTGTTCCATACACAACGTCAAATCGAACCTACACCATCGCCTTAATCAACAAAGGAGAGGATACACGGCAAAACCTTGTTTTCTTACAGGAAAATAATTTAAATTTCAAAACGCTTTATTTCGGGAACTATTTGAGGTACAGCCATGAATGAAAT
>JAGFPH010000268.1:540618-555728 GCA_018207615.1 Philaenus spumarius | reverse complement strand
AATCATAGAGGGTCAGATATGTAAAAAAATGTGTCCTGCAATGCAACACAAGATATATATACCAAGTTTTGTTAACTTATTTTCAGTAACAAAAATAATGAGGGGGGGGGGTGTAAAGGGATTTTATGAACACTTTGTATACATAGAATGTGTTAACAAATGGGCATACACTTTTATAATACTTATAATTGTACACATTTATAATTGATTCCCCTCAGCATAGTTAGATATGCCTACTTAAAGTTTGTTGTTTTAAATAGTTTGTTTTTTTTACTTTCTCCATATACTGTATAGGCCTACGTAGTATAGTAATATGGAGAAAGTATTGTTTTCGTCCAAATTTTCGAATTTGAATATTTAGTGGAATTATCTGTTTTGGTGCTCCCTGAACCCTAAAAAATTGTTTAGTGGAATTATCTGTGTTGGTGCTCCCTGAACCCAAAAATATTTTTAGTGGAATCATTTGTTTTGGTGCTCCATGAACCCAAAAAAGTGTTCTTTTGGTGATGTCTGTCTGTGTGTCTGTTAGGATGTGTACAGAGCTGGAGACCATACCAACGGTCCGATTTTGATGAAATTTGGTATGTAGGTGTAGTTCTGGAATATCTCCAGGCATGTTTAATTTTTAAAAATTTTTTGATTTTTAAAGGGTTTTATCCCCCAAAAATGGCAACAAAAACGAGAAAAATCTAAATTTCTCAAAACGACTCTAACGATTTTGATCAAATTTAACTTATGTGTAGCCCTTATTGTACTTTACCATATGCAAAAAACAGCATCTTTCTAAAAATTCTCGTTTAGGTAATAATAATAATAACTCATTTTTGGGGGTCGTTTTTCAAAATTTGTCAAAACCTTTTTTCGTGCATCTATACAGGCCTAATTGACATGTTTGGTGCAAATTTGTTCGAAATCGATCGAATAGTTTTAATAATAATAAATTCTAAATAACCACCTCCTATGCTACTCTTGGGAAGGTATAAAGTTTCAACTGGGAGAAAGTATGTGGCAGTTATCTGGTACCGTTTATTTTTCGCCTGCCTGTGATTTTTCGCGGAGGCTTACTAGTATATAGATAAAAGGAAGATGGCATAAACATAAAATTGCCTACTAATACACTACATGCTAACCCATACTCACCGAAGAACACAAAAATCACCACCGTAGCACAGCTTCTCGACCACATTCTTACAACTGAAAATGCCTTCTGTCCATTCCTATAAATATACAGACACTTATTAGGTCATGTTTACCGAGTAAATTCTTTTAATATCAATGACACGGTTTTTTTCCTCTGAAGATTAGATTTTTATTGTCTAGAAAGAAAATATTCAAACGCAACTCACTCATTTAAGGTAGGAATATTAGATAAGCTAAGTGAGTTATGGTGTCAATCGTACTTAGGCCGAGTGATAGAGATACCGAATAATTGGGCTGATAAAAACGTAAACTAATTCGACAGCTTACTGAGAACTTTGTTGACTGATTGGTAGTGTTTTTATTCCGATTACAGTTTAGCAGTTTTAAGAAATTCATAGGATTTCCTGTCTACAAGTTTTATTGTGGGCCCTGACGTACGAAATAGAATTAGAAATGTTTACTGTCGTTAAGGTGCGCACACACTTGTGGCGCGCGCGCCGTACGAGCGCATTGGATTCGTGGCCACTTCACACAGAACGTATTAATACTCCGCCGACGTCTTTGTAAGACGTCTGAGACGTATCTCACAATTATATCAAATGGGTCACTTCACACAAGAGTAATTAATACATAGCAGACGGCGGCGTATTAATACGGAAAAGCAAAATACCTCGGCTAGCTACGCTTTGCACAGGGCTATAGAATTGCAAGCGTATCTCGACTCGCGCAAGCGCACTGAGCTGTTCTCACCACGTCTTTCTGTGTATATCGTCCGCTTTCCGGAGTTTGTTTATTGTGTGATTTGTTTAAGTGCAGTTATGAGTATGGTAAGTGTTTTGATTGATGAAGTAAGGAAGCGTCCATGTAGTGAACAAGCCCTTTGGGATGTTATGATAGAGAATTACAGAGATAAAGATGTAAAGGATCTGGCGTGGCAAGAAATAATTGCTAATCTTTATTATATAAAATCCAAAACCCACCCACTCACTCACTGACTGATCACAGTATCTCAAAAACCATACCTCCTAGGAACTTGAAATTTGGTACACATATTCCTCACAGGCACTAGAGGCGCACTAAGAAAGGATTTTAAAATATTTAGTCTCTAAGGGTTGAAACAACCCTTAAAACAATAAATATTGTTTGGTATATATCTCAAAAACCCTACCGCCTAGGAACGTGAAATTTGGTACACATATTTGTCACAGGGGCTAGAGGAGCAATAAATCAGAATTTTTAAATATTTATCCTGTAAGGGTTGAAACAACCCTTAAAACAGTAAGTATTGTTTGTTATAATTTCCTTAAAGATAGAAAACTAAAATTTTGTACATTTATTTTTACACAATACATATAAAAAGTAAACCAGTTTTACATTTTTTCACGTACTGCTAAGGGGAGAAATGCTGTGTGGGGTAACAACCCCTGAAACTATAAATATTAATTGAATACCGCCTAGGAACGTAAAATTTGGTACACATATTGGCTAGAGGCGGACTAAGAAAAGATTTTTTAATATTTTGCATTTAAGGGTTGAAACAACCCCTAAAACAATAAACATTGTTTGTTATACTTTCCTTAAAGTTAGAAAGCTGACATTTTTTACATTTATTTCTTACAAGAAACATATATAAAAATGATTTGATTAAACCAGTTTTACGTTTTATCATGATCTGCTAAGGGGTGAAATTTAGGAACAACCCCTATATCTATAAATATTAATTTAATACCGCCAAGGACGTGACATATTTGGTACACATATTGCTCATAGGCGCTAGAAGCGCACTAAGATAGGATTTTAAAATATTTGGCTTTTAAGGGTTGAAACATCCCTTTTTCTTTAACGCTGAAATGTTTTACATTTATTTCTTACAAACACATATAAAAAGTAAATAAGGTTTATATTTTGTTACGTGATGCTATAGTTTTGAAAATGTGATAACAACCCCTAAAAACTATAAATATTTATTTTTATACTTTCCTTAAAGCTATAGATCTGAAATTTTGTACATTTATTTCTTACAAGATACATATAAAAAATAATCCAGTTTTACGTTTTGTTACGTGCTGTTAAGGGTTGAAAATGTAATAACAACCCCTAAAAACAATAAATATTAATTGGTATTATTTCCCTAAAGCTAGAGAGCTGAAATTTTGCACTTATTCATTTTAAGAAAATATTTTAGGCTGATCAAAACAGTCCCGATCTATACATTCGCTTATTATAGACGTACCTGGGTGATCTGCAAACATCTAGCTAAGACTGTGATTTACCAGTCTGTAGATTTAGCGGTTGAAAAAGAAGACGCTCTTCACTTAATTTTTTTATTGATTTAATTTATTCGGCACACATACCGTAACGAAGACGATTGACGGGCAACCAGTGGACAATATATACCAAACTAATTGAAAATACATGTTATAATTCACTGTCGTGAAATAATAGATGAAAGAAAATGAGAGAAAAATATTACAATTAATTATGAATCAGTAATGAAAAAAACAAAGTCCCTGTAGCGAAGCACGGGTATTCAGCTAGTGTATTACATAAACCAAGTAAGTATGCACTGTAATTTAACCACTAAACTGTTCATGCTAATTTTTTGAAATGCCATGCCATTTCGGTGCGTGTTGCAAGCATATTTTCAAAAATTCGCCAAATAATTATACCCCAACCCAAAATTCTTCTATAGCTTTTTTGTAGAGAAAGGTTAAAAGGATTCATTTATGCCAGTAAAAAATTGATTGATGTAAAATTTACAAAGTTGTTAGCTCAAGGAACAAAGAATGTTCAGTAACGAAAGGAAAAAGTTCAACTTTAGACCTACATAAAAGGTAGTAAACATTTTTTGAAATTTTTTTCAAAATTTAAAATTGGAATTTAGTTCTAAATAAAACTATATAAAAGTATATATCAATTTCAAATGTCTTATTTTGAACGAGAGCGTGAGAAAATTGAGTTTTTAATTTCCCACTTGTCAGTATTTCTCAATACAGTAGAACTTGGATAATTCGAACGTCTTTAATTCGAAGTTTCGGTTCGGTCCCTTGAACTTAATATGATACTAGGGGAGACCCCTGCGTGCTCCGCAATCCAACCCCCCCCCCAACTCCCTGTTGGAACCCGTTGTGTAGTCAGCAAGGCTGAGGTCTACACTTTAATAAAAAAATAACCTAAAAATTAGAAATACTAATAATTGATTTAAAATTTGAAATAAACTATTAGTGAAAATATTAAAGACTACAGATGATTACTCAATCAACAATAAACATTAATTATTTATTTTCGTTCAGTCTAGGCCTAACTTAAAATATATAGATAGTTGTTGCCGTCGATACTCGGTGGATACAGCTTCATTCGTGGTGAGTGAATCGCTAGGCAGATGGTGCGAAACATGTATAAAATGTACTTTTTAAAATGCAATTTCCTTCCAATTATTTTTCTTGTAGAAAAGTTAAAGAAGAAAAAAATGGATTCGACTAATTCATTGTTGATAAAAGGTTGTATTTATATTCACTTCATAACCTCAAACTAAATCTTATAACGTATTATCGCCTACCTTAATTTTATAACTCATATTTAAAAAAAAAAATCAACTTCAGAAGAATTACATTATTGATGAATTGTAATTGTTAACATAACCCCAAAATACAATCTACGCTAAGTTTTGTACAGATGATAGGTGAAATCAGCTGTTATATTATATGAGCTGATTGAAGAACTGTAAAATAAAATCATTACAAAGGTTTAGAAATGTTGATTTTTTTAACTTAAGAAATTAAGATGACGTAAAAGTAAATAAAACCTGTTAATGTAGAAAAGTTTTGCTTTTATTTGGTATAAACTGAATGTAAACCGGTCCAGTGGAAGTCTCAGACGAACTGTCCAAAGGATTGAAAAAGTTGACTTTTTCTCCCATGTTAAATCTCCTTAAGAAAAGTATATTTTTTATTTTTGACCCATTTAACGTAAATATTTTCAAAATATAAATAAAACCTGCTAATATAGGACCGAAAACCTTTGTTTTGGTAAAAACCCGCGTGTAAATCGGCCCAGTAGAAGTCTCAGACGAACTGTCCAAATGTTTTTTCCTTACGGCTTTAAATTTATAGATCAATGTAAAAAAATATGGATAATTCGTAGTCAACTTCTTTAATTCGAACGGGGGGGGGGGGCCGACGTCGTAAACGTAGCTTTCTGTTTGAACGGTGCACAAAAGACGTCGCCGAAGTATTAATACATCGGCTACGTTCTGTGTGAAGTCGTCTTTAAACAAACACAGTTATAATAGACATGGCCAGCAAAGCAAATACAATAGAACAAGTTAAAGATGATATGCTAACATATTTAAATTTTAAGATGGCGGTTCACGGCCAATTTCACGATGTTAAGTCCTTAAACTAAATTCGTCATATTTAATTTGCGTAACCAGTTGGCCTTCACTTCTCGATTGAAATAATTATCATTCGCGCCGTTGCTTTATCGGCGACAGTTCTAAACGGCGAAGTTGGGTACCAATTTCAATGTTAAAAAACCTAAACATACCTTCACTATTAAGCATATTTTTGTGTTATTTTCGTCAAAAAACGAAAGATGTATTTTTTTCTGAAAGTCAAATAGATTGAGGGTGTTGATTGCTAAGGTTTTTTGCAATATCTCTTTTTGCAACTGAGTAAAAAATTAATAAAGTTTACTACTCTTTACTATTTGTATCATACGTTTATGAAAACAATAAAACGGGTTTTGAAAATGTATTCAGCAATCAACATCCGCATGTGACAGTACTTCAAAATGAAACCAAATTTTTAATTTATTCCACGAATTAACGGGAAAAAAATGACTTATTCTGTAGCACTGCTCTTATGGGAATCAGATTCAATATGGCGGACGGGGTAGCCTCCCCTTAATTGCAGCTGCAGTGAAATTGAGCAAGTTGTTGAGGTGGAGTTCTTTGGGGTATACGGGGATACTAGACTCATTTGGAAGCCGCATATAACTTAGCCCAACCAATAGAGATTTTTTCTAGATATTGAATTTAACATCATGCGACGTCCACAGTGATTTTAAAGGTAGCACAAATAGGTATGTAAAATACAAAAACTATCAGGCAATGAGCTTTTCCCCATTTTTTTATAAACAAAAATAACAATCAATTAGGATTTTTTGATTTTTTCGTTTAAATTATAAAAAAAATATGAATGGATCGCGATACTTCCAATGGGCCATTTGTAAATGATTAAAAACCTACAAAGTTGTATTTTATAGACCCCGGTCGGACTGTTTTCCCCCGAGAAAGTCGGTTCAAAATGCAAAGTGCAAAAAAGGCAGAAGATGAAATTTGTCGCATTGATATTTGTTGCACAATAATTGCAGCATAAAAAATGTATGCCATCTTGCATAATACACCCTAATAACCTGAGTGGCCCAATTTAAATTTACCAAACGGCAGTGGCGGCTGGTGAATTATTACCTTGGGGATACAAATCTACCAAAGGGGGGTTGGGGGTGAAAAGCGTGCAATGAGATAAAATCGGGTTACAGTTTTCATCGGAGTATAGATATTAATTATAAATGGAAAATTGAGAACAATGTTTTCTTACATAGTAGCATATACTTTATTCATTAGTTTATTTATTATTTTTAGTTGATAAAGTGACTCATAAATAATGAAATGACCAAATACCTGTACACTTTAATAGCACACTTTTCTTCAAGAGGTAAAGAAGAAAAGTTACCCTTAGCAAAGATGTAACGCTGTTCATTATAAAAACTTTACAAAATCACAACACTAATAACAACACTGAACTGCAATAATAGTATTTATTAATATGTCTACAGTGCACTAACACAAACTTAATCCATGAACTTCATAGAATGCACAACTGACATAACCTGTAAATCAAAAAAGTTACCAAACACCAACCAGGGAAAAAGTAGGCCTAAGCTTTTTTACAAAACAGTTGTGAACTGCAGCTTCGGCTATCTTCGGAAGGAGTCGGGAGTTGCTGCATTTAGATTGCAGCGAAAAACAACGTTGAAACAGCTATTCCACCACTGCCCCCCTGTACCCCCTCGCCTAGGCCAGGAGGCTCATTCTTTGAGTTGAACCAAGCAGCTGAAATCGACGTAGTAGAGGTGCGCGTTTACTCTATGTCGTATTTTAACAACTTTTCACTCTATATTGTTAGATTTATGAAAAAAAGTACTAAATATTTATAGTTGTTAAAATATTATGTTATTATCGCAATTTGCTAGGGGGTTCACTGAACCAGTGAACCTATAGCACGAGCCGCCACTGCCAAACGGATAACGTTGATAAAGTATGATAAAAATGCCGAACATTTGTGACTGACGCGACGGCGAGAGAGGCAGTGGTAGTGGGGGAACCAGCAGCGGATGAGAAGAGAACGGTAGCCTACAGATAGCGCCAATTAGGATGAAGCGCGAAGAGGAGATGTGCAAGTCTCCTACGCCGGTTCCCACCACATTTCCCCTCTCGCGGCGGAGTACAGTCAGAGCCGCCTGCCTTACCTAATTCATGTCTGCTATGTAGTCGTGTTGATTGTATATCAACACTTTTTGGTGGTGACTGTACTCAAGACTCACAGTCGAGTAGGAGAAGGTAAGACGTTACAGCGCATGCTCAAGTGACGCTTCACGCTACTTGGCACTATCTGTACCGCGTTTCGCGCTGTTCGGAAGCATTTTAAAATTTTTATCATAATTTATCATCCTTACTCAAAGATCGAAGATATATGAATTGTAGGTTTTAATGTCTACTTTCAGAATCCGTAGTAAATTTAAATCGGGCCACTCATAACCTGGGAGCATTATGCAAGATAACGGCATATCTTACATTTTTTATACTACAATTATTATTGTGCAACATCTTCTGCCTGTATGAAGGACACATAATAAACAATCATTTTCCGAATGATTTGCCCTTAATATTGTCAATTAAAAAGATATAGGTTTTTGAAAAATTAAAAATTTTATGCGTTTTCCCGACTTTTTCGGTGATCCGATCAGGATCTATAAAAGAACATTTTGTAGGGTTTTTAATGCTCTACATTCTACAATATCCCATTGGAAGTATCGTGGATCCATTCATAATTTGTTAACATACCAACGAAGAACAAAAAAGTCGTAATTGTTATTATTATTTTTGTTTATAAGAAATGCGCAAAAGCTCCTTTCCTGATAGTTTTTGTATTTTAAATGCCTATGTGCTACCCTTTAAGTCACTGTGGATGTCGCTTGGTGTTAAATTCAATTACAAAATTAGCCTTTGTTTTTGTTCTATTGACTGGGCTAACTTGTGTACAAAATAAAGTGCTGAAATATTTACTTATTTTTATATAATGCACGCCTGCAATGCACTGTGTATTGAAAATACTCGCAACACGGGGATTGGCGTGCGAAGCACGCAATGCACTGTATTAAAAATACTCGCAACACGGTGGTTGGCGTGCGAAGCAGGCAATGCACTGTGAGTCGGCCGCTTCTCATAGTGTTCAGTATCAAGCTCACATGTGCGTCCTTAGCAGTGAACGTGTTAGAAAGGTTTAAATTCAAATCCCCGGTCCTAACCCCCCCCCCCTCCTCCCGAAAAGTTTTCCTGGCTACGGCCTTGATTCACAACTTATTCAACTCAGAAGTATACGTATCTTGTATACGTACTGGGCATGCCGGACTCTGCTATTCCCGTATTTTTATAAACAACTCAACATCACTTAATAAAATATGTGTGATAAACCAAGAATACTTAAAATTTTCTCTTCGTAAAATTATATAGCCTAATTATAGGCTACGTTATACTTAGGCTAATGTTTACCGTAAAAAGTTTACAACACGCCATATTGCGGAAGAGGTGCCAACACCTAAACCAAAATACCCTGAAGTAGTCACGTACAGTGTCTAATCGCAATATTGAGTTAGTAGCCTATTTTCCTAAAAAAAAGTTGTTTTCCACAAATATATTAACAGGGATGTTTAGCCTATTGTAAATACAACTATTTGCTACCTTTATTAGCTTTGCATATTAAATTGGGGCTACCCTTATTTTGCCTAATCAACTCCTACAAAAGCGAGTGTACGTCCGTGCGTGAGTAACTTGTAATACAACAGCTGATTTCACCCATCATCTGTAATACTTAGAAACCTAGCGCAGATTATACTTTGGAGTTATGTTTACAACTTCAATCGTTATAATTTCTTGTGAAGTAGATTTTTTTAAATATGAGTTATAAAACTAATGTATGCTATAATACGTTATCATATTTGCTTTGAGGTTATAAACGGTAAATAAATACAATATTTTATCATAATTATATTCGTTTATACAAATATTAAAGAAGAGATACCTATTCGTTTAGCTTCGGATACATTCGTACATCTTCGTATAACATATTATTCGATTATTAATTTCTTCACTATAATAATATATTAATTGACCGAGCGAAGCGAGGTCTCCGTTTTAACTCGACCGTTCGGCATTTCGTCTGTGTGTCTGTCTGTCTCACGATTACGGCCAAACGCCTAGACCGATTGTCATGATTTTTGCATGAATGTACCTTATTCCTAGGCCGAGTTCTGTATACGTACTTTTTTCCATTTTTTATTTTAAACCCCCAAATAAAATTAAAATGGCGGCCGTTTCTTTCAGTGTAAGCTTTTTTCCGAAGCCAGTTTGAGAGGCTTAACCGTAAGTCGAATTGAAAAACTAATAACATTTTGCGAGTAGCATATTTGATGTTCTGCAAAATTGGTTTCTTGATTTTTTCCGTATCTTTAACGGTAAGCTCACAGAATGGCCGCAAACTTCACAGACAAAATAAAAACACCATTGTGTTTGCTATTAAAAAAGTAAACTTTTTTGTCTCTTGTAATTTTTTTTGTAAAGTTAGCGGTTTTTGAGATATTTGACATTAAAAATTATAAACGGCCGCCATTTTGAAAATATTTAAAATAATGTTCTAATTTTTCGTACAGTGATAAAAGGTTACGCAACAAATAGGTATACAAAGTTTGAGCTCAATATCCTTTATACTTCCAAAAATATTAAGATTTTTGTAAAAAAACAAATACAGACTGACAGACGAAAAAATAAGCACCGTAGACCCATGTTTATATCGTAAAATATGTTTGTCTCGATCCACAAAAGGGGTCCAGAGAGTTCGGGGACACCCTGTATAGTTTTAAATAATCATTTCAGTTATAGTCCTAATTTATTGCTTGTAATCTTAATGCTCAAATTGTTTCCGTCTTTTCAGTTTTCCTTCCCTATCCTGTTCCTGCCTCTTAATTTCCTCGAGCATTGTGGGTGGCGAGTTTGTTCAGGATGGCATCGGCGCGACTTCGTGTAGGTTCAACCGGGTTTACTGGTAAATCTCAAAATTTGGGAATTATTTATGTGTTTATTTCGACCGCTAACGCTGCCAACATATGATAAACATAAAATATTTCCTTTATTTTGTTATTCACTGGTAATACCAAACATTCTTGATCGCGATTTAGGTGAGTTTAATGCTAGTTAACTAATTTGTATCTTAAAATTGACACTGTCGTTATTTCCACTTCCACAGTGCTATGTTTATGGTATCTAATAGAAATAAATGCATTATATTTTATTAGTATAGGCTTAACTTATGACAAATGGTTCTTTGTTATGCTTTACTGGCACTTCTTCTATTTCTTTTCATATTATTGTCAGAGTATATCTTTGTTATATTTAAAATAAATATAATTTCAAATGGTAGTTTAACATTATTTAATTTTTGTTTTGCAGTTAAGGTCCACCTGACAACACATTTTACTACGCAAGGCAAGTCTGTTCACAACTCATTAAGATGTATGAATGAATTTACCCGGAATTAGTAAATTATGTAAGTGTTTATATTCATTGAAATGTGTAATAAAAGTAGATTTGTTTTTCATGTACAACATCTGAAATGGTCTCACCGCATTTCTTCATAGAGCTACTCTTTTCTAAATTTCATGAAATTCGTCTGAGCTGTTTTTAAGAACCGAAATATATATTAACAAACATTCCTTGTTTAATATTTTAGGATTATGCAATTTTGATTTTATGGTATTGTTTGAATTTGTGCTCTCGGGATGGTTGGGTTCCGCGTCGTTATTGTTGCCAAGGCCTTAGTCAGGAAAACTTTCCGGGGGAGGGGGGGTCAGGCCAGGACCGGGGATGTTAATTTAAACCCTTTTAACACGTTCATTGCAAAGGACGCACATGTGAGCTTGACACTGAACACTATGAGAAGGGGCCGACGCACAGTGCATTGCACGCAAACCCCCGTAGTGGGAGTATTTTCAATACACAGTGCATTGCACGCAAACCCCCCGTATTGGGAGTACTGTCAATACACAATGCATTGCGTGTTTTGTTAGAGTAAAGTACTTTTTTTGAACTTTCATAGTTTTCTTATTTAATAGATCAGATCAAGCTCACAAGAGAGTAAGGCTGTAACCTACTGCATCCATGTGTTGTAGTTTAATGAAGCAAATCTAAATATGAGTATGGTCAGTATGCATGCAGTGCACAATGATGTAAAATATGTTGTGCTGTCTATTTTATAATTTAATTTGCACTTTTTAAACCTAGTATTAATTTTTACTACTAAATTTCAGGATTTCGGAGGGGGGGGTTGACCCCCTAACCCCCTGGCTATGGCCTTGATTGTTGCTACCTTCTTTAAAGTTAAAACAAAGATGTATTTCGTGTAGGTTGGCTGAAAACAGGTCTTTAACCTCGTTCCAACTCAGATTCTGTAAATATATGTTTAGGAAATTTACGTGTAGTAATTGATTATTTTTGTTTTATTGTACTCTGTTTATTATTGCATTAATGTTGTTTAAGTTTGTAAATATCATGTAAAAATTGTGATGCAATTGACAATTGAATCAATAAATTTAATTTCATAACAATCAAAGTTACAAAAGACACAGCCTGCAAAGTAATAAATACCTACTTTACATACACAGTACATACTGTCTACGATGGAATCTTGCGTACGGACATGCCAGATGATACGTTTTTGGTGTGATATGCAGATGACATTGCAGCTGTTATTACTGCGCGGGACACTGAGAGCATACAGCGAAAGCTTAATCAAGTCATGAGACGAGTTTCAGCATGGATGGAGAAACGTGGACTCTGCCTAGCAACTCAGAAGACAGAACTGCTACTAATTACTCGACGAAGGATCCTAAAAGTTATCCCGTTGCGCGTGAGTTCGGAAGAGTTACTGACAAAAGACACCGTGAAGTACTTTGACGTAAGGTTAGATTCTCGTCTCGTTTATCGGGAGCAGATTAGGCATGCCACGGAGAAAGCAGCCAGAGTTACAGCGGCTCTAAGACGTTTAATGGCAAACATAGGCGGTCCAACGACAGGAACAAGACGACTGCTAATGACGGTTACGCATGCAGTTCTTCTGTATGGATGCGAAATCTGGGCAGAAGCGCTGAAGAAAAAATCTTATCGCAATAAGGTGGCAGCCGTGCAAAGGAGAGCGGCCCTTAGGGTGACTTGTGCCTATAGGACTGTGCTGGTTATTGCTAGTATCGCCCCTATTGACCTGATGGCAATGGAGAGGAGGATTATATTCCAGAGAAGGGAAGAAGCCAACATTAAGGACAAAGCTAAAGAGCAAACGCTCAGAATTTGGCAGGAAAGATGGCAGCAAGAGACCAGAGGGAGATGAACTGCTGGCTTAGTTACCAACATTTCCAAATGGATAAACCGACCTCATGGGGAGGTGAAGTTTTATATGGCCCAGCTGCTGACCGGACATGGTTGCATCCAGGCGTACCAAGCAAAAATAGGAAAAGTGGAAAGCCCAGTGGCCCAGTAATGCTTATAGCGGTTCCAGAGTGGATGTATTGCCTGTACAGGAAATGGAGGTTAGGGTTTAGTGGGTAATTACTCGATGAACCGGGAGTCCCACACACCAGGGGCACGTGCTCCCTGATGGTGCCTAATGCATTCCCCTCTCCATCCGGAAAAAAAGTACTTACAGTGTCCTCAATCTTGGAATGCATCCCGAGAGGAGGGGAAAATAGGGGGAAACCCCCACGCTTTCTTTGTTGAGTCTGAAATCAACAGTACAATCGCAATAAAAAATATAGACCTCTGTTACATATGTGTTAAAAATTATGAGGAACATGCATTATTGGAAAAGGCGAATAAAGGCAGCAGGAATGCGGGAGGTATTTCCTGAGATTTCCTTCAAGTTACTATACATTTTCTTTCCCGCAAAAAGTATAGTATATAATATGTGCCATTTTGTAAAAATAATCAAATAATCCACAATTAAGACTCGGCAGACCCAGCCACCTTCTTGAATTTTAACTCCCATAATACCATAAGAGCAATGTAAACGTAACAAGATTACTGGAGTAATAATGATCAGACAATTATTCTGGATATGTCATTTTAATGGTTAGTACAGTCCGAATGTGGATATCATTTAGTTTTTAACTAAATTTGTTCTTTGACATGACTCAAAATCTAAGTTTGCGTTTTTTTCTTATTCAATAATGCAATATCAAAAATGTAAAAAGCTCGCCACAATCGAAGTTTAATTATCTTTAAAATAATAGTAATTTTTATAAATTTTGATAATTTACGATGAAAAATCTGCTTTATTGTGGAAGAATGTACGCACCGAATTTGTGTTCCTACTCGAATGTTTAGCCTGCACTCTGGTGGTTATCACATCAACTTGTTGCTCGCGGAATAATACTAGAAAAATAAAATATCCTCTAATTTTGAATGTGGGAGAAAGCTGTGTTTAATAACACATACGCACATTGTCATTAAGCATATTCTGAATTTGTATTAATCAGGTAAATATCTAGCATCTGCTCCAAACAACCTTATTATATTAAATCAGATGCTAGACAACCATATGCTTTTCCTTTCTAGCATCCGATCCAAGCATAAACTTATTCTTAAAGCAGATGCTAGACATCTAATGTTGCATCGGAATGGGTGAGCTACGATATTTCTTCCGACCCCTATTAGTATCCATGTTAAAATGTAAAGGCTGAGTTGTGTGTATTTAACAGCGCTTACCACTCACGACAAAGAAACCTTTCGACGATAGATACAGTTTATTTCCCCAGGGAGTACTTGAGCCCGAAGCATGACGCCGAGTTATATAAACGTTGCATGCTCGTCTCATCTGGGTAAACAATAACTCCTCCAATCAAAATAATCGAGGTACATTAGTGGATTATACCAGGTGGCCTAGCGTGAGTTGGTATTGTAAATTTTGGGGGAATGTCCTCTGGGGCTTTGTGCAGGTAAGTGAATGGACGCGTGTTGATTCGGTTGCGTAACCGTGAGCAGTTATGTTCGGGGTAAACCTTTACAGCAGTCACTTTCGCTGTCGGGTTTTCTTTGATCCTTCGGCGCATTGACGAACTATATACGTCGGTTCATTTTTACTTTCTCACTATACTATAGTATAGAGAAAGTATAGTGATCGCAAAAAATCGATGAGATTTTTGTGGAAATATTCGTTTTGGGACCCCCTGATTCCAAAAAAGTGTTTTTTACAAAATGTCTGTCTGTATGTATACAAAGCTAGAGCGAAAATTATTCGATCGATTTCAAGCAAATTTGCACCAGACATGTCAATTAGGCCTGCATAGATGCACGAAAAAAAGTTTTGAAAAACAACCAGTTTTTTGGCCAAAAAAACCCAAAATCAGTTATTATTTTTTTTATAAAAAAACGGCTCTAACGGTTTTGATAAAATTTTGCTTATTTGTTGCCCTTAGTGTACCCTACCAAATGCAAAAAAACGCATCTTTCTAAAAATTCTCGTTTAGAAATTATATTAAGAAACAAAATTAAATTACGAAGCACTCTCACTGAAAATAAACATTCTACAAAATAAAAAAATATACAACACAGTGTGATAGGTTATGAATAGAAATATTTAGTT
>JAGFPH010000268.1:522293-540608 GCA_018207615.1 Philaenus spumarius | reverse complement strand
TCATTCCAATCCGTTTGGTGGGTTTTTATTAGTAAATTTGACCCCCCACAAACCTCCCTAAAATTTCTAATTTATTTAAACCTTTCTTAGCGAACACCTAGTGCCCTAGAGGAAGCTACATACCAAATTTCATTCCGATCCGTTTGGTGGTTTTTTTTTAGTTAATTTAACCCCCAAACCCCACCTAAAATTTCGAAATTTTTTAAACCCTTTCTTAGCGAGCACATAGGGCCCTAAAGGAAGCTATATACCAAATTTCATTCCAATCCCTTTGGTGGTTTTTTTTTTAGTAAATTTGACCCCCCCAAACCCCAAATAAACTTTCGAATTTTTTGAAAACCTTTCTTAGCGAGCACCTAGGGCTCTAGAGGAAGCTACATACCAAATTTAATTCCAATCCGTTTTTTTGAGTTTTTAGCAACTTTGACCCTCTCAAACCCCACCTAAAATTTCGAGTTTTTTTAAAAAACTTTCTTAACGAACACCTAGAGCCCTAGAGGAAGCTACAGACCAAATTTAATTCCAATCCGTTTGGTGGGTTTTTTTAGTAAATTTGACCCCCCAAGCCCGACCTAAAATTTCGAATTTTTTTTAAACCCCTTCTTTACGAGCACCTAGGGCCCTAGAGGAAACTGTATACCAAATTTCATTCCAATCCGTTAAGTGGTTTTCTTTTAGTAACTTTGAACCCCGTTTCCCCTAAAATTTCGATTTTTTTTAAAAACCTTTCTTAGCGAGCACCTAGGGTCCTAGAGGAAGCTACATACCGAATTTCATTCCAATCCCTTCGGTGGTTTTTTAGTAACTTTTATCCCCCAAACCCCCTTAAAATGTCGAATTTTTTGTAAACCTATATAAATTAGGCCTATAGGTGCTTTTCATCTCGGCCGTCTGCCTCGGATCATTTGCTGCCCCCACTTGGATTTGAACCGGGTACCTTTATGGTATTTTACCTTTTTATTTTGAAAAACCAGACGGGTTATAAAAAAAACCAGGTCGTGAAAAAAAAAAATGTGCAGAATAATCTCCTATATTACGTTTTTTTTAAATAAAACCTGAAAAGAATGTTATTCTAGTACAAAAATTCTAAAAAAATTATTACTTTCTGTCAAAAGTCGTGCATTTTTTTGGCTAACGTAGGCCTACTCGTCCGAGTGATTTAGAAGACCAAAGCGTGTACAAACTTTGGACCAAATGCGACCGTTATAGTGCGAACACATATAAAACGTGTTTAATGACACCGCAAAACGTGTTCTGGGGACCATGGTCGGTGATCATTGACCACTCCCGACCTTTGGTCTCACCAGAGTCACTACAATAGCTCATACAATAGCTAATAATGTGCACAGATTCATCCGATTAGCACACAAAATTCAACTCCAAACCAATCCTACAATAGGCTCAAAAAATAGGCTAAAAAAAACAATCAAAATCTTTGAGCTTAATCTTCGATAAGGGTTTTAATTTATCACTAAATAAGACGAAAAAATCAAACAATACAACCAAGATTTACGATCAAAACGTAAAATACTATAAAGTACTAAGGTTGTTGAATGTATTAGAGCTGATGGACGAAATCAGCTGTTCTTAACAATATGTTACCTAATAAATCCAACTATATAGCCTTGCGCATGCGCTAAACTATTCTGTTACTTGTGTACACTCGCTTTTATAGGAGTTGGTGAATTCGTTACAAAACGTATAGTTTCTACGCTTTAGATTTCGATTGCAAATATAAATTGCCTAATTTCTGTCGGGACTTTTGCGTGTGTGATAGTACCGTACCGTAAAGCTGGAAGTTTTAAGGCGATTGTAGGCGATCAGTTGGGAAAACCTAACAGCTGGGATCTCCGATCTATAAATAAACACGTTCAGTTTGAGGTTAGGAAGGCACTAGCCTAGAGCAATAGGTATTCACCAATAAATCGCCATTAATCAAATCAATTTCTCACTATATGACAGGTAAAACAACTGATTCGGATCAAAAGCTCAGCAACACACGTTTGTTGAACGCATTTACATTCATAACCATAACAACCAACGTAGCAAATTTAGAATCAGTTTATTATTATTCACAACCAACAGCTTTTTTGCTTTCTCCACCCTATACGTAGTATATGGAGAAAGTATTGTTTTCGTCCAAATTTTCGAATTTGAATTCTTAGTGGAACTATCTGTTTTGGTGCTCCCTGAATACCAAAAAATTGTTTAGTGGAATTATCTGTGTTGGTGCTCACTGAACCCAAAAATATTTTTAGTGAAATTATTTGTTTTGGAGCTTTCTGCACACAAAAAAAGTGTTTTTTTTTTTTTGTGATGTCTGTTAGGATGTGTAAGAGCTGGAGACCATACCAACTTTCCGATTTTGATGAAATTTAGTATGTAGGTGTAGTTCTGGAATATCTCCAGGAGTTTTTTCATTTTTTCAAATTTTTGATTTTTAAGGGGTTTTACCCCTCAAAAATGGACAGAAAACGAGGAAAATCAAAATTTCTCAAAAACGCTTCTAACGATTTTCATAAAATTTGGCTTATTTGTAGCCCTTAATATACCCTATACCATATCCAAAAAACCGCATCTTTCTAAAAATCTCGTTTAGGTAATAATAATAATAACTGATTTTTGGGGGTTGTTTTTTTTAAATTTCTCAAAACCCTTTTTCGTGCATCTGTTCAGGCCTAATTAACATGTTTGGTGCAAATTTGTTCGAAATCGATGGAATAGTTTTAATAATAATAATAATAATATTTATTAGTTACTCTCCTACTTTAATGTGTTCCCCCCTCTTACTTTAATACCATTATGAAGTCACAGTGAATCTGTTTAATAATTTAAATATGTTTGTGAGAAAGTATGTGAAAGTTCCTGGTACCGTTTATTTAGGTTAGTTTAACAAAATATAATCAAACACAAACAAAAATCAACGAAAATGGCTTACTGTATTTTAATTTAAACATCTGTTGTTAGATATTATAAAATAACTGATTTGGATAAACACAACGCAATTTTAGGTTAGGCCTATAATACTGAACCGACACAAATTTCTCGAAATTATTTACATTTGTTACCATAGCAACCTACTTGTCAAATTTAGAATTGGTTAATTTTCTTTAGCGACAAACAGCTTTCTTTAAATTAAGTTTATATCGCTCTATTAGCCTATATAAAAATTCATGTCATTCACACAAAAAACCTGGAACTACTGCGTGCGCGTCAGGATCTAGGATACCGCACCCCCCCACCACTCTACCCCGATCTAAGTTCCTGCGTGCTGATCAATTGCAGTGGAAATTTCAAATTATACAATACTGTAATCTGTTTCCATTTTGGGGTTGGTGAGCGAAGCGAGCAGCGGCAGAGACACTAGTGAGTGTTTATATAACGTTTGAATATATTTGTGATAGTACATATCACTTTTGTATCGATTTTAACGTTGCAACATCGATTTACTGAACGAGTTAAAATGTTCAGAACTTAACACACTTAAAAATATCATAATTCCAAGGTTTAAAAATCTTTGAAGTTAAGGGTCAGCTCTAGCTGTCGGCCATGTTGAAAAACATTTTGTTTAATATTTATTAACAATTTAAAACATTGATTTTTAATATTTTTTTTATGTTGTCACTATTAGTTATAGCGAAAAACTACCAAGCCATTTGCATGAAGAATTTCGTCCCCAAGAGTTTGGTATTTTTTTAAAACGCTATTTGAACAATTGCGGGTTTTTAATGGATTTAGGCTGAGCAATGTCCGTGTAACCTACCGCCGCTATAGGGTGATTTTAAATATTTTTTTACGTTGTAACTATTAATTATAGCGAAAAATGACCAAGCCATTCGGATGAAGAATTTTGTCCCCAAGAGTTTAGTATTTTTTTAAAAAACGCTATTTGAACAATTGCGGGTTTTAAATGGATTTAGGATGAGCAATGTCCGCGTAACCTACCGCCGCTACGCTGGAGTCGCAGATTGCTTTCTGTTTTACTAGAGCCGACCCTTAAGGAAAAAGTCTCAAAATGTAAAAAAGAACGTAGGGCATGCATTGCAATAAGAGCGGGAGGAGAAGGAGGGAAGATAGGCAATACGGTAGCAAGTAATTAAATTAGCCGAGTGGCGTGGCATCTTCCTGATCAGAAAATACCGGGTTCGAATCTCGGCTAGACCAGATAACTTTTCATATCTGTGGTTTGAGGGCGAAAGTAAAGAAAACGGTGGTTGGCTCGCTGCCAAGCCGACGGGATATGACTGGTTACCTGGTCTCCGGCTTGGGATGTTTTGCATAATTTTAATAAGATATTTATGTGTATATATATATTTTTTTCAACCACGAAAATTTGTTTTTTTTTTAACTTCGACTTCTTTACCATTGAAGTTTGACAGCGTAACCATTGAAATCACAAACAATATACATTTTATTCGTACAATAAAGTTAACAATTTTTGACTTAGCCTTTTTGCTCTAACTTCAAAGAAATATTACTTGATTTTTTTTATTATTAACGAATTTTTCATAGCTCCGATTTGGTCCTAATTTAGTACACACGTTGATCACTCGAGTGCTAGTCAGACGAGTTAAAAAAAATCTATCAACCGAAAGGGCGATTTTTTTAAATAAAAATGTTTTGAGAATTTTCGTACTGGAATGAAATTGTTTTAGCTTTTTAACTAAAAAAATAAATACAAAAGATTTTTCGGCACATTTAGTTTTTTTTAAAAGATCTTATACCCCTTCTGGTACCCTCCAAAATCGATCAAATCGTAAAATACTAAAAACTACCCGGTTCAAATCTGTGGGATTTTTCCGCGAGGCAACTTCCGTGAGGCCGACGGCCGGGGTGGAAACTTGCTGATCGAGTTTTTCTGCGGCGAGCGAAGCGAAGCAGATCGTTACGCGAAGGTCGAGTTTTCCGGTTTAAGAGGAACGAAGCAGTGAGCTGGGGCTGGAGGCTGAGGTGCAAACAAATTCTACTAATATATTTTCTATACGGAAGCAGCTATTCAGCGCCTTCGTGAGTATGTCAATTTCTCAAATAGTTGAAACCCCTAAAACAAATAAACTTAATTTTTGGAAAATCGCTCAACTCTCGTCAGCGGTCCAGCTGAGTGGTCGAATTATTTAATGTGTGTTGCAGAGTTGAGTTTGGGAAAGGTAGTATACTTTGTCCGAACAGACGTGCGCTCTAAACCATAAAATCGACCCTCGCTCCCACACGCCCAGACACACTCACACGGCCTACCTGCTTAATGATTCTTCTATGAATCATCAACTAGCACTATTGCTACAAAATCACATTTTTCTAACTGTTAACTGTACTTAATTTTTACTCTAATTACTGAACTCTTTATATTATTCCTCGCAAAATGAGTCCAAAAATGTTACAATTATTGTGACAACTCTAAGCGGTTTTACGATCAGTAGATTACAAAATCATAAATGTGACTAATTAAAAATGGTTATTGACATTTTATTTGACAAATATGTTATGCTCGTGTTAGTTTAGTAATATTATTTAATTGATCTATCAGTAATTGCACAGTAACATTTAAAACGAATTTGTATTTATTTTTATTTTGTTTTACTTTAGTAGTATATGTTATATTGATTCTGATTAGTTTTTTTTTGCGTACATTGGAAATTTTAGAAGACACTGTTAGTTTTATGTTTTATAATATTATTTTATTGATTTATTAGTTACTGTACAGAAACATTGCAAAATGAATTTGTAATTATTTTTATTTTACTCTTAGTATACGTTCACTGTTATATTGATTCTAATTTAGTGTGTTTGTTTTTTTTTGCATACGTTTGAAATCACTTCGAGAATTACTGTAATTATGTATGTTATTGTGGTCGTGCTAATTCAAGGTAGGTCGTGTGAGTGTGTCTGCTGGTGGGGGAGCGAGGGTCGATTTAATGGCTTAGAGAGCTCTCCTGTTTGGACAAATTATAACAAACAATGTAATGGAATTCGATTACGTGCTAGCGCGTTTTAGTGCGTATATTGGCAACTCTGACGCAATAAAGTGTGGAGGAGTATTGTAAATTTTGCCTAAACAAACATATCCTCTTTATTATAGGCCTAATATGATACAGCATTATTGTAATCATAACATAACCTAAAACCTAATATTTAAACTTACGTCCGTATAACCTGTTGGTGTTCAACAATGCATCTAAAACTAGCAAGCCTATTTATACCAGAATACAACGTCCTACTGTTGCTGGTGTTGGCCGAGTTTAAAGTTAAAACAATAGTTCTATGCGGGGCGTAACAATGATGGTCACGCTACGATACGCAAGATAATAAAACTGCGGTTAATGTCCCGTTTGGCGAATTTGATAATATAGTCAAACTTTTGCAACATTAACACGTAAACTCGGGAGTGTTGATTCTGCTTAGGCTGTACCTACATTGGACACGACGTGCGTCGGGGAAAACAAACACAGACCGACGAGTTGACCGATCAAACATGTTGGTTTCCAGAATAATTTTTCAACACGACATCTAACGTTATCAGGGAAAAAGCAGCACTTCTGTTAGGCCAATTTTCGTGATATTTTGATTTAAGTGTAAAAAGAGTGAATTGACACTGAACACTATGAGAATCGGCCGACGCACAGTGCACTGCACGCAAACCCCCGTATTGGGAGTATTTTTAACACACAGTGCATTGTGTCCCTAGCACGCCAACCCCCGTATTGGGTATTTTACGTTTTGATAAGTGTTGGGGGAACGTAAATGAATAGAAGTGCTATAAGGTGCAGAATAATATCCTATATTATTTTTTTTAGATAAAAAACAAAACAAGTTTCATTATAGTAAGTGAAATCCAAACAGCTTGTTTCTAAAAACGTTATTCCGCGATTTTTGGATTTTTTTAGCTAACAAACTCGTCCTTGCGACTTAAGAAACCAACGTTTGTACCAAATTTGGACAAAATCTGACGTAAAATGTGGCCAGTAAATTCTGTACTGGATATCATTTTTAGTGACACTCCAAAGCAAATTCTGGGGACCGTGATCGGTGCTCATTGGCCACGCCCGACTTAAAGTCTCATTATAGACACCGTAGAAAGGACGAGAGTCACAAAAACATCTATGATATGAAATGTTGACGAGTAGCATAGGAGAAAGTCTTCAGGACATTACATCATAAAAGCGGTGTCTGGATGACGCAGAAGTTGTAAGAAATAGTCGGCAAACGTAGCCGGAGATGATGGAAAGCCGTTAAGAAGGCCAAGGCCCTTCTGTATCGTCACGGAATAAACACAGCACAGTGGCCACAGTGTTAATTGGATAACAAATTAAACATTATTAGTTTTTAGTACCGAATAACGAATATATTTATTTTTACAGTGTTCCCACGAATTTCATTTATAGGGTCCCTGACCTGTTTCAAAATTTCCCTGACTAGACATATCAGATAAATCTAGCCTGTTTCACGTAACAAATGTTTTTGAATTAGAATAACGAAAATACACCATTACTTTTATTTAACACTGCCTTTACCATCTCTGGAGCCAACCTTTAATCTCCTTTACACAATCAAATTATACCAGGTCCATTTAAAAAATCATAGCTGAATATAAAACTACTGACTTAACATAAACTTTATATACGAACTAATATAAACTTTATATACGAAAATAACATAAACTTTCTATACTAATTTAACATAAACTTTATATACGAACTTAACATAAACTTTATATACTAATTTAACATAAACTTTATATACGAACTTAACATAAACTTTATATACTAACTTAACATAAACTTTATATACGAACTTAACATAAACTTTATATACGAACTTAACATAAACTTTATGTACAAACTTAAAATAAACTTCTTATACAAACAAACATAAACTTTATATATGAACTAACATAAACTTTATACTCGAACTTAACATAAACTTTATATGCGAAATAACATAAACATTACATACGAACTAACATAAACTTTATATACGAACTTAACATTAACTTTATATACTAACTTAACATAAACTTTATGTACGAACTTAAAATATAAACTTTATATACGAACTTAACATAATTTTTATATATGAACTTCACATAAACTTTATATACTAACTTAACATAAACTTTATATACTAACTTAACATAAACTTTATATACGAACTTAACATAAACATTATACACTAACTTAACATAAACTTTATATACGAACTTAACATAAACTTTATATACGAACTTTACATAAACTTTTTATACGAACTTAACATAAACTTTATACAAGAACTTAACATAAACATTATACACTAACTTAACATAAACTTTATATACTAACTTAACATAAACTTTATGTACGAACTTAACATACATTTTATATACGAACTTAACATAAACTTTATATACGAACTAAACATAAACTTTATATACTAACTTAACATAAACTTTATATACGAACTTAGAAATATAAACTTTAAATGAAAATAGTTTCATCGCGCAACTGAACAGCTCACGTGAGTTGAGCGAATTTCCAAAATTAAGTTTACATTAGCTTTGCGAGTTTGCACCTCGACCTTGCGGCCTCGGATCAGAAGCTGCCCTCATGCGGATTTGAACCGGATGCTTTTATGATAGTTTACGTTTTGATCGATTTTGGGGAACGAGACAGGCTGTAAGGTCGTGTAAATAAACAAAATGGGCAGAATAGTCTCCTGCATTTATTTTCTTTAGATAAATAAAAAAAAAATGTTTTATTAGAGCGCGAAACATTTTAACCATTTATTACTTCCGGTTAAAGAACGCACTTCAGGTTGTCGGATTTTTTCGCTAACTAACTCGTTCCACCGACTTAGTAAACCAACGTGTGTACCAAATTTGAACCAAATCGGGCGTAAAATGCGGGCTGTTAGAGTGCGAACACATATAATGTAACATTTTTAATGACACTCCAAAACGTGTTCTGGAGACCGAGATCTGTGTTCATGTAAAAAATACCAAAAGTGCTGAAAATCTTATTTATTTATTCGTTTAAATAAACCCCCCAGAAACTTTTATTTAAGAACGAAAAATCTCAACATATTATTACTTCCAAATTTGGACCAGACCGGAAGTAAATTGCGACCGTTTGACTACGAACACATATATACAGGATGGCTGTAAAATAACTTGCACCCCCTTTATCTTGGTTATTTGAGCTAAAGGCGATTTTCGGCAATATCCGTTGCAGTGAGGCGTTGCTTAAGAAACGTAATATTGTTCAGTTTTGGTCGAAAGGGGTTGGCGGGGGGGGGGAGGGTTTAAACAACATTTTCAAATGGGACCAATAGTCATGCGTGATACATGTTTACGTAAAGGTCCGGTTGAGACAAGAGTTTTGACGTAAAGAAATAAATGTTAGGACACCCCTAACCAAAATGGTGACCATTTATGTGGTATTATTGAAATAGTGAAAAAGCAGACTGCACTCCCTCACAATTTAATATTATTTTTGAGTCACACTGATTTGAATAAACACCCCGAACCACAAAACAAGGAACAAATACAATAACTAAACAACTAAATTAATTGTAAGTTATGTTTAATACGTTACTCTTATCTACATTTCGATGACATGGTCATCATCCTCAGAGGGTTTTAACACTACTAAACAATAAATTTAATTATAAAAACTAAATACATTACAAATCTGTTTTTTTCATGTGTTTTAACTGAGTAATTTTTTTAATATAGATTTCTGAAAACTGTGGGAATAGCTAATTTTTATAATGTTTTGGATCACAAAAATGCTGGTAGATTACAACCGATGGTGCTGGACGTAGGCTATGTTTGATTAGTGGTGGGTTATTCGAATAGAAAAGTATTCACATATTCGAATGGTTCGCTTTTATTCGAATAGTAAGACAAGTATCTGAATAGTTTTTAATGAATACTTTTTCCTGTAATGTTCCTAGTTCCTACAACTTACGTTACGCACATACTGCTAAGGATAAATTATTTCTATTCGAATACTTTGGGCACTCACAGATACTTTATCTGCATACTTTCTATCACGAACTATTAAATACTCACTTGATTTAAGACTACTAGGGGCTCTGCCCCTGGACGCTTCGCGTTCCAACCCCGCCTCGGCCTTCTGCCTCAAATGGCTGCTTCGCTTCGCTCGCAGTTGAAAAATTCACTAAAGAATCTCGTTAATCTTTGGCTCGTTTGTACATAGGTTTGTAAAATTATGAATATATTAACAGTAATTACAAGATTAATTAAAACCTCAAATACATGCTTTAGAAACGTGAGAGGCTTTCATTACGATTTTAGTCCTTGTTCTACTATCTTCTGTCAAGTAAAGATTTGAAACCAGGCCTAAATATAGTAAAAATTATTGCAGGATTAACATAACCTCAATACTATGTTTCAGAAATTAGCCAGGCCTATATTACAAAATTTACTATTTGAATTTATCCATCTTTGCTAAGTTTTCCTTTTTTTTACAAAATAAATTATTAAATCAGGCCCAATTTATTCTAATTCCAACGTGCTAAAACAATATAAATTAGCTTGTTTTTCAACAGTAATTAAAAACTATCCAATGAACACCTGATAAACATTATACATTGGCTTGTTTTAAACAATTGTTTCGATCGCTTTATTTACTATTTCGTTGTTATTTTGTAACCAACATGTCAACAAATAAGACCCTATGTTAAAATTTTTCAACTTTTAAATTAGATTTTCTCAAAAAATTGCGTTTTTAGACGAAATACAAATATATGGGTGTAGGCCTACTTAAAAATCAAAACTACATATAAATACAAAATTTCTTTGAATCCGTTAGAGCCGTTTTCGAGATCCGCGACAGATACAAAGATACAAAGATGGACACAAGAATTGCTCATTTAAAGTAATAGGATTTGAAGGGTAGCTCATACACAATACACAAGTAGTTTTAAACTATTTAAACATCGGAATACTTTATTATTTGTTCATCATTTCGTTTACACATTTAAAAAACAAACATATTTATAGTATGTATTGTAGTCACTTAAACATTTTAAATTTAAATTGTTCTTTGTTGTGGCTGCAAGATATTTGGTCTGTCATAGAGAAATATATAATTTTAAAATGTTATGTTTGTTGCACAAGTACCTACATCAAAATCTAATTATAAATGCAGATTTACCCTTAGTTACTAATTTGCAATTAAAACTTGGAGATAAAAGGAAAAACTAAATTAAAATTTTCAAAGCGACCTCTTTAAAATAAAAGCTTTACTGTTCATTGCATAGTTGAATGTAATAAACGGTACCAGATAACTGCCACATACTTTCTCCCTGTTGAAACTTTATACCTTCCCAAGAGTAGCATAAGAGATGGTTATTTATAATTGCAAAAGTAAGACATACCATGGAAAATATTGCATGTAACACACATCCATATTATATAATTATTATTATTCGATCGATTTCGAACAAATTTGCACCAAACGTGTCAATTAAGCCTATATAGATGCACGAAAAACGATTTGGAAAATTTTGAAAAACAACCGCCTTTTTGGTCAAAAACCTCCAAAAATCAGTTATTATTATTATTATTACCTAAACGAGAATGTTTAGAAAGATGCGTTTTTTTGCATAAGGTGAGGTACATTAAGGGCTACAAATGTGCCCAATTTTATCAAAATCGTTAGAGCCGTTTTTGAGAAATTTAGATTTTTCTCGTTTTTTGGCAATTTTTGGGGAGTAAAACCCCTTAAAAATCTAAAATTTGAAAAAATGAAAAAATGCCTGGATATATTCCAGAACTACACCTACATACCAAATTTCATTAAAATCGGACCGTTGGTATGGTCTGCAGCTCTGTACACATCCTAACAGACACACGGACAGACATCACCAAAAAAACACTTTTTTGGGTTCAGGGAGCACCAAAACAAATAATTCTATTAAAAATATTTTTGGGTTCAGGGAGCACCAACACAGATAATTCCACTAAAAATTCAAATTCGAAAATTTTTACGAAAACAATACTGTCTCCATATACTACGTATAGGGTGGAGAAAGTAAAAATAATATATTGTTCAAATTTTTTGAATACTAAAATTCAAAAATATTTTTGAATACTCATTCGAATACTAAAACGTATTCGATAGTCCCAACATTAAGTTTGATAGCTTATTTTAAAGATTATTGTATGGACTTTGATTTGATATGTAACATGACAACTTCAAAACAAGAAAACATAATTTTAGATCCATGCCAAATTTGAAGATGCAGAAAAGATGGGATCATGGATGAATAAAATTTAGATGAAGTAGATGCTATATTTCATCATATATCATTGTAATCTTTCTTGTTATAATTACGCTGAATTATTGCTCCTACTTCAACTAGATTGTATTTACTCGTCATCCCGTATTTTCTGCATCTTGAAATTTCAAATTTGGCATAATCTAACCAATATTTATGTCTGTGTAAACATACATGTTTTTAACTCTAGTTGGGGTTTTTGAGATTTTGTTAAAAACATCTTGTTTTGAGGTTGTCATGTTCCAAATCAAATGAAAGCCCATACAGTAAGTTCCTCTAGCCCTATCGGTTGTAAATCTAGGAGCATTGTTGCGAACGAAAACATTGTAATATTCTGCTAATTCCACAATTTTCAGAAATCCATATTAAAAAACTACTCAAATAAAAAATATGAGCAAAACAGATTTGTAATCTACTTAGTTTGTATAAATAATAGTAAAAAAATGTGTAAATCTGAGGCACAGTGGTCAAGGTCTCTGGTGATTTCATATAGAATGACCCTGCAGGCGAAATTTAGGTTCTTCGGAACACATTTTTTTACAATTAGGGATATTTCGTCAGGCAATATTGGCAATAATACGAGACAGCTGAGTTCAAGGCGAACGGCTGTTTACAGATGATGAGTTTACTACAGAACACTTTTTACACCAATACTTTACTTCTACCAACTAAACACCGCTAAATTACTGTAGCATCTAAATAACACTTGTAAAGCCTACCTTATATTTCTTCTTCCGTAATAAGGTGAAGGTCATCATTAGTGAAACAAATCCAACAATCAACCAACACTTCCATCATAAATACATCCTGTTGTTACTGCTTCTGCGCGAGATAAAGCGACTGTGCTGTGTGTTCCAGGCGATTAGACATGCCTTCACTTTCACATTGAGCAAATAATCCCTTTCGCAAGTATAAATTCCCTGTTCAAACGGAAATATCCCTACACTCGTCATTAGCGTAATTAGCATCGGAATGTTAGAACTAAAACTATTACTGCTCGTTGACAAGTATGTTGTGCAACATAAAATATATAAAAAAAAGATTTTCTCTAAATCCGTTCAACAAATTTTGTTGAAGTTTCGGTAAATTACTAACCCAAAATAATAATAATAATGTATTTTTCCTCCATTTTGGCTACGTGTATATTACATTTATATTTATATTACGCTATAATTAATAGTTACAACGTAAAAAAAATATTTAAAATCACCTTACAGCGGCGGTAGGTTACACGGACATTGTTCAGCCTAAATCCATTTGAAACCCTCAATTGTTCAAATAGCGTTTTAAAAAAAATACCAAACTCTTGGGGACGAAATTCTTCATGCGGATGGCTTGGTAATTTTTAGCTATAATTAATAGTGACAACGTAAAAAAATAATAAAAATCAATGTTTTAAATTGTTAATAAATATTAAACAAAATATTTTCTTAGTTTTGAAAAGCCATTTGCATGCATATTGACCATAGCTTTAAAATGACATATCGTTCATAATTATCCGATAAAAAATAAAGGAAAAATTTGGATTTTAATTTAACATTGGTGTTATGGAGTGTCAGCCAACATGGCTGACAGCTAGAGCCGACCCTTAACTCAAAATCTAAGTTTGAGATTTGTTGTCTTATTCAATAATGCAAATATCAAAAATGTAAAAAGCTCACCACATTCGAAGTTTAATTATTTTTTAAATACAAGTTTTACTTCAATACGTTTTGACAATTTATGACGAAAAGGTCTGCTTTATTGTGGAAGCATGTACCTACTTGCACCGAATTTGTGTTCCTATTCGAGTGTTTAGCCTGCGCTCTGGTGGTTGTAACATCAACTTGTTGCTCCCGGAGGAACAGACCTACTAGAAAAATAAAGTATCCGTGAAATTTTGAATGTGTGAGAGAATGTTGTGTTTTATAACACAAACGCATACTCACATACATTGTCACGCATGCGCATTTTAATACGTTTACAGCTATGGTTACTTCTGTAACCCTCTAATTTCCGTCTTTATGAAGCTTCCCTATATTTGCTAGCGGAAGAATGAAACGCACACAAACTCAATGCTAGTAGTGCACAGCTCTGCCACTTGGAGATCTGCGGTCAACTCAGAAATATTTTATCACTCCTGCTGATCTTCAATGAGCGGATTTTAGGGTTTTCGCACAGTGCATTGCACGCCAACCTCCGTATTGGGAGTATTTTCAATACAAAATACATTGCGTGCTTCGCACGCCAACCCTCGTATTTAGAGTATTTTCAATACACAAAGCAATGCGTGCTTTACACGCAAAACCCAATATTGGGAGTATTTTCAATACACAGTGCATTGCGTGCTTTGCATGCCAACCCCCATATTGTGAGTATTTTCAATACACCGTGGATTGCGGGCTTCGCACGCCAACCCCAATATTGCGAGTATTTTCAATACGCAATGCATTGCGTGCTTCGCACGCCAACCTCAGTATTTTGAGTATTTTCAATACACAGTGCATTGCGTGCTTCGCACGCCAATCCCCGTATTGGGAGTATTTTCAATACACAATGCATTTCGTGCTACGAACGCCAACTCCCATATTGGAAGGTTTTCCAATACACAATGCATTGCAGCTCATGCTTGAACTCTTGTAAAAAATAAAATAAGTGTATGTAAAATCAAACGGCACATAACATTTAAAACATATTTTAGTGCTAATCTCTTTAAAGAAAAATACCTGACTATAATTAATAATATACATATTTTCCTTTCCCTGCCGTGGCCCCCCTCTGCCTATGCGTTTAACATTACACTTACTTTCGATTCTTACGGAGTACGGGGGCGTTCCTTACAGCAGACAAAAAATAAGCTGTTTACATTTAAATAAACAGTACCAGATAACTGCCACATACTTTCTCCCAGTTGAAACTTTATACCTTCCCAAGATGTTATTATTATTGTTAAAACTAGGCTATTCGATCGATTTCGAACAAATTTGCACCAAAAAGGTCAATTAGGCCTGTATAGATGCACGAAAAAAGGTTTTGAAAAACCCTAAAAAATCAGTTATTATTATTATTATTACCTAAATGAGAATGTTTAGAAAGATGCGGTTTTTTGCATATGGTAGGGTACATAAGGGCTACAAATAAGCCAAATTTTATTAAAATCGTTAGAGCCGTTTTTGATAAATTTTTATTTTTCTCGTTTTTTTGCCATTTTTTGTTGGTAAAACCCCTTAAAAATCAAAAATTAAAAAAAATTAAAAAAGCGTCTGGAGATATTCCAGAACTACACATACATAACAAATTTCATCAAAATCGGACCGTTGGTATGGTCTCCAGCTCTGTACACATCCTTACAGACACACGGACAGACATCACCAAAAAAACACTTTTTTGTGTTCAGGGAGCACCAAAACAAATAATTCCACTAAAAATATTTTTGGGTTCAGGGAGCACCAACACAGATAATTCCACTAAACAATTTTTTGGGGTTCAGGGCGCACCAAAACAGATAATTAAACTAAAATTCAAATTCGAAAATTTGGACGAAAACATTACTTTCTCCATATATATATATAGGGGGGAGAAAGTAAAAATTGTATAGCCTTCAACCTTCAGTACTAGCCTAGCTATTTTAATGTAACAAGACGATTCTGTTGCAACGGCCGCAGTCAAATGAAAGAAACCAAATCGATTTGAAAATTAACCGATGAAATGACACGTTTTTAATGAGTTACCACCATGTAGGGGGTGATCAACATGAACGTTAGCATTGCAAAGGCGCCGCTCAGTTCGGCTATTAGTCGCACCGCGGGTATCTCACCTGTTTCTAACCTAACTTTGCTGGAAAACGGTTCATCAACTTGACTCGGGTAGTCTTTGTTAGACGCTCGTTTGTTTCTGCGGTTTGCCCTTGTGTTCTTTGTCACACTTGATCTTTGCGGTGGTTTTTTCGGGGGAAAGTCATTTGTGCTGTTTAGTTGCGGTTTTTGTGTAGCGATGTGGGTATTCGAAACTTTCTGAAAGAACGACTTATTTTTTGAAACTGTGACCTTTTACGATTTTGTAATACCTTAACCGACTATTATAATGATCGCTCAACGATAATCATTGACCACTACTTCTTTGTATTCCCTTTGGAACTGTTTTGCTTCGATCGATTGCCGCTAGGGTCGTTCACGACGATAGTATGGTTTTAGTTCAGGAGAAGGTTGAATATGCTCCTCAGTAAATTACTTTTATTTTTTAGGTCTACAGTGAAGAAAATTGTTTACATTATACAGCAAGACAGTAGCCAGTAAAAAGTGCAAATTAAATTATAAAATAGACAAAACAACAGAGGATCCAGCAACATATTTTACATCATTGTGCATTGCATGCATACTAATGTTTAGATTTACTTGATTAAACTACAACGTACAATACACATGGATGCAGTAGGTTACAATCTAACTCTCTTGTGAGCTTTATCTTATCTAAAATAAGAAAACTATGAAAGTTCAACAAAAACACTTTACTCTATCAAAACAAGCAATACAATGTGCATTGAAAATACTCCCATACGGGGGTTGGCGTGTGAAGCACGCAATACTATGTGTACTGAAAATTCTCCCAAGACGGGAGTTGGCGTGCGAAGCACGCAATGCTCTGTGTATTGAAAACACTCCCAATACGGGGGTTGGCGTGCAATGCATTGTGCGTCGGCCGCTTCTCATAGTGTTCAGTCTCAAGCTCACATGTTCGTCCTTGGCAGTGAACGTGTTAAAAGGGTTTAAATTGAAATCCTCAGACCAGACCCACCCCACCACCCCCAGAAAAATTTTCCTGGCTACGGCCTTGTTATTTAGGGTTATAAAAAGTCTGGAGACATCCCTGTAACTGTTTAGTGAGTGGGTATAGAAAAACCAAATTTTTTATAATATTAAAAATTGGAAATTTTGGGGACGGCTCTATTTTTTTTTTTTTATGTAGACCCCTCATTTTAAATGTATTGCTAAAATAAAACGAGCAACGCAAGATAGAGGTCTTAAGCCTACTCTAAACGGGGGTCAATAAACCAAAATTAAAATGATCAAATTACATTTGACCAAACAAACACCACTTTCTACAATTACTAAATTTTGCTGTAATAATTTACCAGCTTAACATATTACAGGAAATGCTCAAATTGCTTCCCATCAACGGCGGCGTAAACATTGAAATGTTAATTAAAGACGATACATCTGTTATTTTTTTCAAGGGTTTAATCCAGTAGATCACTCAATCTAAGTTATAAAACATAGTAATTAGTATAAAACAGTAAAGCTAAGCCCTCTGGAATTCCCAGGTGCTGGACTTTTTACTATTAGGAGTCGACAAACGTGCTCAGTTATGAATAACAAAGCAAGGTTGTATCAACCCAAAGTCCAGTACCGGGGAATTCCAGAGGGCTTGGCTTTACTGCTTTTATACTAATTACTATGTTTTACAACTTAGATTGAGTGATCTACTGGATTAAACCCTTGTAAAAAATAACAGATGTATAATCTTTAACAATTTAATGTTATTTAAATTGGAAAATTTTAACTTTGATTGGCCATCGTGTTAGATAGAGTCAACATAAATACTTGCGCTTTGCGCCAATCTTCTTATTTTATCAAGGCCTTTAAAAGAGGTGTCACTCAATAGGGGTTTTCATTTAAAATTTTCGACTCATACCCAAAATACCCCATTTTTAGGGGAGAGGTTGAAATTTACGATACACCAAAAAACTCCATTTTTATCCATGTTAACAATCCCCAAAGCAAATCTGTCTATTTCCATTAATAACAAAAATAATAGGGGTGTCTATTAAGACACCTGGTATATAGGTAATATTTGTTTAAAGCACACAAAAATGTGAACTTAACATTCAACATTTTTAGGATAAGTTAGGCCACCCCTTGGTTGTTGACCCTTGGGTTATCGACCAACATTTTACTAATTTTGTATGTTTATGAAAAAAATGTTACTTAATTTTTTAATTAAACAACCAAACTTTTACTTAATTGTTTAGGTTAACCACAAACATTTTACTTAATTGTT
>JAGFPH010000268.1:502008-512589 GCA_018207615.1 Philaenus spumarius | reverse complement strand
GGGGGGGGGGGGGACTTTTGGGACACATGGTTAAGGTGATAACATTATAATCTTATAATATAATTTGAAATGTAGTGCTTTACGGAGTTGTAACTTTCCGAGTTAAATGTAGCTGAGCGATAATTTGTGAAACATAGTTTTCTTGGAATCGGTTGGAAGCAATAATAATAATCTTTATTTTTTAGTTGAATTTAGGACCTCTCTTGGTCCTCTCTTTCACTTAACCTGGGATTACAAAATACATAAATACATCAAAATTCACACTACAAACAAAAATCAATAAACAAATAAAAACCATAATAGCCTATGATAATCATTTCTAAAACATAATGTACAAAACTGAAAAAAAACTAAAATTATACACATTAATAAAATAAAACTAAAAGTTAACAGAACGGAAACAAACATATATATAAACACATTTACACTCAGAAACACACCACACATTCAAGAATATACTTCAAAACACAAAAAAAAAAACCGAGCACCACAAACTACACAAAACGGTCGCAGAACTGATTTCGATCATTGATGCATTTCAAATTTTCCGGCAATGAATTCCATAGCCTTCATGCTGTTACAGGGAATGATTTACTAAATATCTCAGTTCTGTGCCTGGATAGCTATATTATAATATAAAACAAAGTCGGGTTTGTTACACCACTTATAGGCCTAACTCAAGGACGGCTGAACCCATTTTTATAATCTTTGATTTGTTGGATTTGACTCCGCCCCGAATAGTAGAATACCTATTAAAATATAGGAAAAACACATAAATAAAATTAAACACACAAAATAATTTTAGGTTAGGCCTAGACTAATGAACTAACATAGCCATGTTATTTGAATGTATTTACATTCATTACCAAAGCAACCAATAAAATAAAATAACAGATACAACGGTTGATTTAAATGTATAATTTATATAATAAAAATGAAATGCTGTTCGTTAGTAAGCGTATAACTTGAGAACGGCTGGACTAATTTGGCTATTTTTTGTTTTAAAATGTTAATAATAGTCCGGAAAATTTGTCAAATTCGGGAAAAACTTAACATCCTTTTTTCCATGAACTCAAGACCATAACTCATGACACAGCTGTTCTAATAAAATGCTTAGTAACACATGTTTTTTTACATTCAATACCGTAGAAACTTTACTTAGTATTTATAATCAGTTTATTATTCTTTAACACCAACAGCTATTTTAAGTTAGATTGACCAACTTAGCAAACCAAAACAAAAATCAACTAAAAATACATACTATATTTTAATTCAAGTACCAGGATACCGGCTAAAGCTCGATTATAAGCAGGTCTATGATTTCAATAATAAATATTGGATTATTGAGTTTTGAGATTAGGCCTATAACATTAAACAACTAAATAAAGGGTATATACAATATTAGGCTTACCTGTAATAAAAATACAGTTTAAAGGATTAACCATAATCTCAACGCTATGCCTCAGAAATAAGTCAGGCCTAAATTAAAGTTTAATATTTCAATATCGATTTAGGCCTAGGGCCTAGTTCGCTCACGTCAATAACTATTATTGCAAATTTCCGTTAACATCGTTTAGGTTAGGCCTATAACATTAAACAACTAAATAAAGGGTATGTTTATTTAGCAGAAGTATTCGTTGCCATGGTAACTGTAAATAGATACAACATTAGGCTTACCTCTAATAAAATACAGTTTAAAAGAAAACAGATGATTATTGTAATGGCATTGAAAACATTTGCATCAGCTGTGCTTCGTTTAAAAGAAAACAGATGATTATTGTAATGACATTGAAAACATTTGCATCAGCTGTGCTTTGTATTGTTTAAAATGGACAAATTTCACTTTTTAATTTAATAAAAAGACGTAGAAAACGAATTTTCCCAGACTGGTGACCATTTCCAATCGATTTCTCGTGGCCAAAAGCCCCATATAAAATCAAAAAATCAAAAATCCTTAGACGGAGATTCCAGATCCATTTAGCAGACAGACAATTATCTCTCGCTTTAGAAGATAAGATTCAATCGTTGGTTGTTACATAATATAATATAAAACAGCTGACTTGGATCAAAAACTGAACATAATTTTAGGTTAGACCAACAATGTACCAAAACACGTTTATTTGCAACCAATTGGGCTAATTTAGAATCAGGTGTTTTACAATTTTTTTACAACTATCAGTTTTTATAGATTAGGTAAAAGCAAGCAAAAGGTTTACTGTATTATCTATAAAGGTTTACAATCTTTAGGCTAAATATAAATTTGTGTAGTATATTCTTAAGTGGCGTAAAAACCATTTTGCAATTCGATTACTCAAGTCAATGCAATGAAATGAAATAACTACCCTTTAAATTAAATCAAGCAATGGCGAAGCATTGTTGGGTCCACTAGTAAGTAATAATGAAGCTCCTCTTCGTGTGTCAGTATAAAATTTGAGCTAAAGACAAATCTTTCTGCCATATAACGAGGCGATTTGTGCAGTAACAACAAAACATGAAGATTTAGAAAAAAATTAAGTTTTAGAATTTAAATTTGTTTATAATATTTTGTCACATGATTGTCACGTACAATGCAGGCTTGAGGAAAAGTAGAAGAAAGGACGCGCCTCTTAAACCAAACACATTCCTAGTTTGGGGATACTGTAGGTCCAATAATATGGTTTTCTATAAAGCCGAACTTAATTTGCAGTAAAAATTTCTTTTGACTGTTTTAAGCCAATTCAAAATGGTGTAAAAAAAATATTTTTACGTCTTATTTTTTATTCCAAAATTTACATAGAATCCACACTGATTGACATAGAATCAACGTAGAGCAAAAACTGATTAAAATAAAAATGTGAACATTTAAAGGTATTTTATTTTGAGGTCATAAACGAGCACACTATGAAAGGATTTTGCAAAATTTTAATATTAAAGAGTAAAAATTGAGAAAATGGGTTCACTCCTGTAATAGATAAAACAGCTGATTCGGACCAAAACCTTAGCAACACATATTCGTTAAATGCATTTACATTGTTACAATAGCAACCAACTTAGCAAATTTAGAATTTGTCAATTATTCTTAATCAACATCTCATTAGGTTAACAAAATTAAAAAAAAAATAATTAAACAAAATGTCTGCGAAAAGACTTACTGCATTTATAATTCAAACATATCTTGTTACGTATTATTAAAAAAAACAAAAAAAAAAAACAAAAACAGCTAATTTCACAATTTTAGATTAGGATACTGATCCAACACACATTTTTTGAAAGCGTTAACATCTATTTACCATAGCAACCTACTTGGAAAATTTAGAATCGGTTAATTATTTTTACTTTCTCCACCCTATACGCAGTATATGGAGAAAGTATTGTTTTCGTCCAAATTTTCGAATTTGAATTTTTATTGGAATTATTTGTTTTGGTGCTCCCTGAACCTAAAAAAGTGTTTTTTTTTAGGATGTCTGTCCGTGTGTCTGTCTGTAAGGATGTGTACAGAGCTGGAGACCATACCAACTGTCCAATTTTGATGAAATTTGGTATGTAGGTGTAGTTTTTGGAATATCTCCAGGCGTTTTTTTCTTCATTTTTTCAAATTTTGGATTTTTAAGGGGTTTTACCCCCCAAAAAATAGCCAAAAACGAGAAAAATCAAAATTTCTCAAAAACGGCTTTAACGATTTTGATAAAATTTGGCTTATTTGTAGCCCTTAATATACCAACATATGCAAAAAACCGCATCTTTCTAAAAATTCTCGTTTAGGTAATAATAATAATAACAGGTTTATGGGGGTTTTTTGGCCATAAACGGGGTTGTTTTTCAACATTTTTCATAACCTTTTTTCTTGCATCTATACAGGCCTAATTGACATGTTTGGTGCAAATTTGTTCAAAATCGATCGAATAGTTTTCTCTCTAGATAATAATAATAATATTTATTATTTAATCTCCGACTTTAATAAAAAATCACCTCTCCTACTCCACCCTACAAGTCACAGTGAATCTGTTTAATAATTTAAATATGTTTGTGAGAAAGTATGTGCCAGTTTCTAGTACCGTTTATTTTACAAGCATCAGCTTTTGAGGATATAATTATACCACTCTATTACATAAAAATCCTGTCATTCACACAAAAACCCTGGCTCTAAGGATACCACCAACCTCCTCATATCCAAGTGCCTCTGTCCTAATCACTCGTCATTTCAGTGAAAATATACAATACCGTAATCTGTTTCCACTTTCTTCTGCGAGAGTCGCCGCAGGGGCAGAGCCCCTAGTATTATTATATTCTTCTAAATCATTGTAATCGGTATAAAATCATTCCATAGTGATTTCAAACCAAAACAGAAAATATAAAAACCACATTTAGAGTAATTTTGTTTGCTTCGAATTATCTACGCTTACGCATTCGTGAACGTTCAATGGAAGGCGAGGTGTAGAGAGAGCGTGCTTTCAGAAGTCATCGCCGACATTCTTGTAGACCAGAGGGCAGTAACGTTTGGCCAGGATCGAGTACGGCTGTTCCGACTCGACGGCGACTTTAGTCGCGTGACTCATCTTGTTCCACATGTGAACGGTGTAACTCTTTCTTATGGTACGCATTGTTTTGTCAGCTTCGGTGCCGTTGGAGAAATACTTATGCCAGGAATAGTAGGGCAACGGGTGGAAGAACTTGGCCGGGTACACGTTGAAACCTTTGCAGCGAACTTTGTCCATGCTGGATATCTGCAACAAAACACGATTATTAAGATACATTCACAAACTTTTCCGAAAATACTTTCTGCACGTGCGACGCAGATACCTCACTCCCGATGGCTGTCGAGAAAAAACTCAGGTTGCTGTGAAGCAGGGCCGTAGTCAGCTTTGACGGGCCCCTTTCGCAGTAATATTGTTCTAACAATCCCTTGTGGTTTACTTTATAACTTCCAGTCCGCTGGCGGTGGTCGAATTGTTTCGCTTAGGCGTATGCATTCGAGCAATCGCATTGAGGGAGTCAGGTGTTTTAGCTAATTTATTTTGGTTTTAGTAGCTGTTGGGTAAATTCTCATTACACTTTTGGGATGGTGAATAAAATAAGTCCAACAACAAATATTTTTCTAATAAACATGTTGATATTATATTTTTGGAAGTTTACACAATTTTAAAAATAGTACCTGGGTGACCGAGCATCGCTCGGTATTTTTTATTTTTTTATTGTCTCTCTATTATATAAAAATGTTTGTCTACTTCTTCTTCTCATAATTATAAAGTAATAAGAATATCTACTATCTAGCGAAACCACTGCCAAAGGAACAATAATAATATCTACTGTCTAGCGAAACCACTGCCAAAGGAACAATAAGAATATCTACTATCTAGCGAAACCACTGCCGAAGGAACGGGTTTAGAAAAATTAGCTGAAAAATTTTTCAATTTTCAAATGAGTTGTTTAGAAAAATACGAGTTTTCCTGAGGTAGTGGTTTTCACCAATCGATTTTTTAGACCCGAAAGCCTCTAATCCCAAACTTTCAGCAAAATCCTCCCGCTGAATCTCGAGATTGCTCGTACGTACAAACAAACAAACGGACATTGCTCATATTGGAGTATAGGATTAACATCACGAATCTCCTCAAATCAGCATTCCTCAAATCTCAACTTCGCCGCCACTTTATATCTAACGTTGCAAAAACTAACGTTATAACACCAGCAGCTTTCTTTTCTTATGTGTAGGCTTTTTTCATGACCCGCCGGGCCCCCCTAAAGCCATCTGAGGCCCCAGGCCCCGGGCAAATGACCCGAAAAAACTGGTCTGACTACAGCCCTAGCTGTGAGACGCACATGAATTTCCACAATCCTGATATCTGGCAATATCAAACTTGCTCAGAGGAAAGCCCCGGAAGAAATTTACTGGATTATAAGATCGTACTTGTCAAATCGGAAGGTGGAGATGGTCTCGACGGAATGGAAGGTGGAAAAACAAGTAACGCAGCGATGCCCACAAGGATCCATACTTGGGCCAATTATTTGGAACGTGATGTTTGATGGACTAATAAGGGAAGATATGCCAGAAGGGGTCGGTGTGAACGGCGTTCGCGGACGACGTTGTGTACACGATGGAGGCGAGCTCAAGGAAGGAGATAGAGGAGAGAAGTGAGAGAAAATATTGAGTGACGGGAAGAAGAACATACGAGTGGTTACCGGAAGTAAGCGAGAGAATGAGGCGTAGAGGCTGGGGAATACCAGAAGGGCAGTGATACTCTTCATTTTTGGACATGGGCCATTTTCGGCGAATTTGAAGAGACTTGGACTTACGTGCGACTCAAAGTGCAGATGTGGGGAGGAAGAGACACTGGAGCACCTGTTGTGGGATTGCCTCCTCTTTGAGGACCTTAGGAGAGAATGGCAAAGGAGAGGGAATGATGAGTGGTGGACGAGAGAACAAGGAAGGTTTAGGGAGTTTGAGTCGGTGATGGTAACGATTGTGTCGAATATGGAGAGGTGAGAAAATGATTGAGAAGGGATTTTGTCCTCAGAAGGAGGTTTTTCCCGGGACATAAACTGAAGGTGGTTCTTACCTTCTCCCCTTAGAAGGAGGGATACTTTATGAGGAGGTTAATATTTGGTTGATGTTAGGAAATGTGAATCACAATGTAAGTCCAAAGGACTTCGGAATGTGATTGATGATAAGATCTTAATGAAAAAAAGAAGGAAAAAAAGTACCAAACTTGCTATCAGGCAGTGCACATTGGTGTAATCAGCGCTTTCGTGACCAAATTCCCAAATAGTCATAGGCGTAACCAAGTCCGCCACTTATTATTTGCCAACATCATATCAACAGTGGCGCGAAGTAGGGTATTAGAGCATACACATTGGTCGGAAAAATAAACTACAGCGGTAGCTGTGCAGCCGCTCGCTGCCACTACAATCGACGGATTTTCCACCGTCCCGCCGGAACAGTGGCGAACGTGACCAAATGAACGTCAACTTTCCTTATTTTAGTATTTTTTCCGTCGAATACTATCTTTTAGTCGCGTGTGTAGTTCGTCAAATGACGAAACCAACATTCTTAAATAAATGAAAATGTTTCTTCTAGTTCCTAAAATCAGGAAACACAGTGTAGAATGCTCCAAAATCTTCTCTTATTTTATTTATTGATTGGATGAACCCAAATAAGTATATTTTTTTGCTTCCTTTTCAATCGGCGACGGAATAACAATAAAGCGAGAGTTGCTGTTCATATCAATAAATCATTAAAAGAAATAATATATTACATAACACACTTCGTGATTGATGAACTAGACACCTCAGTTTAATGAATCCCAACGAGTGAGGCTTTTAGATGGCGTCGGAAATTTTACCGCCCTGTGTGCGCACTTTAAATTTTATGAGCGGCGACGGTAACTAATCCGCAGCCGACAAAAAAAACGCCGTGTGTGTTCAGGGCCTAGGGGGTTGGAGGAGGCGTACGGAAAGATGGGGGGGTGGGTGGGGTGTGAGTCATGGTTGCTATTCTAAATTATTCTAAAATAGACCTGAATCACAATTAATTAGAAGTGGAAAAGTATACATATCTATATAATTTTTTAATAATTTTGGGAAGCCTAAAACGTGTTACTTTGCATTTTTAATTTTTTAATTTGTCCATACCCCCCCTTCCGGTTGTTATATAACCCCCCATACAGTCGGCCTGTTTACGCCTATGCAAATAGTTGGTTGGAACCATAAAACATATAAACTTAATTATGGAAATTCTCTCAACTTATGACAATGGTTCAGCGGCGTAATTGAATTATTGTAACTATGATCTTTTAATGTTTCTAGTTTTTTTCCAAGTTGGATAAGGTTACTGTTTTTTTGCATATCTAAAAGAGTTTGCAGGCATAGTTTCTTATATCCCTGATGTAATACTTAGGGCTGATCGGGTCCAAAAGGTACTTATGTTGTTTCCAACCTTCATTGCAATGTCACCGATTTGAATTAACGTTTCATTAACCTCGCAAATTTCCATGTTAATCGTTTAACCCTTTCAGACCTGATGTGCCAAACTGTACACATATGTTAAATACATTTTTATCCTCTTTTGATGTAGATTCTATGATCTATGAACCCATCATATGTAGGCTTTACATTGTTGCCAACTTATGCTTTTGAACAGTTGGAGCAATGCAATGCAATATTTAATAACAGCTGAAGCTAGCGTGTCAAGTATCTGTTGCCTAGTGACTGTAGTACAATTTATTGACTTGGTTTTTATTATAAAAGTTAGTTTTGAGTGTTAAAAAAATACTACTGTATGGAATAAACCTAAAAGAGTGTCTATAAGTTATTAATTATTAGTTTAATGTTGTATGTTTCAATTGCCGATGTTAATCACCAACTAGCCCTTGTGCTACAAAATCACATTTTTCTAACCGTTAACTTTACTTAATTTTTACTCTAATTACTAAACTCTAAATATTATTCCTCGAAAAATGAGTCCAAACACGGTACAATTGTGACAACTCTAAGCGGTTTTACGGTCAGTAGGTTACAAAATCATAAATTTGACTACTTAAAAATTGTTATTGACATTTTATTTGAATTAGCACGATCACAATAACATACATAACTACAGTAATTCTAGAAGTGATTTCAAAGGTATGCAAAAAACAAAGAAACTAAAAAATCAGAATAAATATAACAAAAGTAAAATAAAAATAATTCCAAATTCATTTTGCAATGTTACTGTACAATAACTAATAAATCAATAAAATAATATTATAAAACTAATAGAAGCATACTTACATACCAATATTTAAAATTCCAATGTATGCCAAAAATAAATCAAATAAATCAGAGTCAATGTAACAAGGAACGTATACTAAGAGTAAAATTATTACAAGTATATATACTCCGCCATCCAATGTTAGGCCAAAAAACTATTTTTATAAAAATGTAACTTTACTGTGTATAAAAATGTAACTTTAAAAATTTAACATTAAGCTTAATAAATTTCCAAACAAGACGGTAGTAAACAAAAATGACAAAAGCAATAGCCCTGTCCTATTAAGAAATTGGACAATTTAAATACAGATGAAAGACACAACAGAGGAAATTTTAGGAAATGTGTACCTTGGAAATTTTAGAAGACACTTTAGAGGCCTTCTTAACGTAGAATGGTTATGTTAATATTCTTGTGTTAGTTTTATAATATTATTTTATTCATTTATTAGTTATTGTATAGTAACATTGCAAAAATAATTTGTAATTATTTTTATTTTACTCTTAGTATGATACGTTCACTGTTATATTGATTCTAATTTAGTTTCTTTGTGTTTTGCAAACATACGAAATTACTACTATAATTCCTGTAAGTATTTTTGTTATTGTGATCGTGTTAATTCCACGGTTAGAAAAATGTGACTTTGTAGCACATGGGCTAGTTGGTGATTAATAGGAGAAGCATTAAGCATGTAGGCCGTGTGAGTGTGTCTACGCGTGTGGGAGTGAGGGTCGATTTTATGACTTAGAGCGCACGTCTGTTCGGACAAAGTATAGTGCTACGTCAATAAGTAGAGTTGAAGTCAAACAAAAACATTGGCAAACAAAGCCAAACATTTGTTAAGAAAATAGAAATTTTAAAGTTGACTTATACAAAAAATACACCGTAAATCCATTTAAATTTAAAAAAGACATCACTTCAAAACACAAATAAACGGTACCAGGAACTGTCCCATACTTTCTCACAAACACATTTAAACTATTAGACAGATTCATTGTGACTCTCTTGTTTTGTCCTATTGTTGAAAATCACTGTGAGGTTTTTACTGGTAAATGTAGGCTCTGGATTGTTCAATAATATATGCATACAGCGTATTTAAGTACCTATGTGATATAAAAACATTTAATTACCCAGTGTATGCATAGCACTATACTTTGTCCGAACAGACGTGCTCTCTAAGTCATAAAATCGACCCTCGCTCTCACACGCACAGGCACACTCACACGACCTACCTGCTTAGTGGTTCTCCTATTAAATAGTGAGAGTCACAATTGTACACATCAGGACTGGGATACAACGGTAAACATAACCTCAAAATCGAATATTGCAACATGCTTTTTTAAATTTTACTAATCTGAACTCAATTTTTTGATTATATGTAGTTATTATTAAATATAAAGTAAATATACCATGGGAGATTTTGGGAATGTTTTTTTAGACATCCAATCAAATGTGCTAAATGACGAGGAGGTAGACCAATTACTAGAAAGGCTCGATCCTTCAGATCTAAGTGATTTCAGTGATAATGATGATGATGATTATAATATACCTACTGATTGTGTTAATCCTCTTCGTGTTGGTGCTGATAAGATTGGGCCTAATGATATTATAGAAAATGATGTCAATTGCGATGAACAGTTAGTTTCTAACGTAGAAACCGTGACTATAGAAGAACAGATAGGTGTAACTATTATTCTACACTATTACATAAACTTACTGATAAGAAACAAATCAAATGGGAAAATAAAAGTTTATTAATTCCTTACCTTATTTTTATCCGTCGAGCACTCTAAAATATATCCTTTCTGGATTACCGGTTTCGGTGGTTCATGCCACCATCATCAGATCAACCTCAAAAATGA
>JAGFPH010000268.1:463407-475441 GCA_018207615.1 Philaenus spumarius | reverse complement strand
GTGCCCTTTTAAATATGCCCATGAAATAAAATTGACATTTCATAATTTTTTGATAATAATGACAACATGTTCTGTCATTTAAAACAAACAGCACTAAAATCGGCCCGGTAGATCTTCAGAAATAGGTATCAATAGGGTTACCAAACGTTTAAGGGTGTACTGAATTATTAAACGCTCATGTACCGGGCCGACATGAATCTGCCATTTCTCGTGTAGATAGTTGTTCTCTTCACACGGTTCTGCAAATATGACTCAATTAGCAACAAACATCTATCTTTAATTCCATATCCCTGAAATTTTCAGAATGGATAGATCACAGAAAACACCAGCTGTAGGCCTACTCTGCGAACCATCCAAGGCCGCTGCAACTTCATTTGCAAAGTGAATAAGGGCATCCCCTTCTAAACAAAAACTTGGAAGGATAGGCCTATAGGCCAGTTATTTTTTTATCTATAGGCCTACTAATATTATAAAGAGGTACCTAAATTTTTTTTTTTTTTGTAGGGGTTATCTCTGAAACTACTGAATCGATAGAAAAAATAGTTTTAGCCTACTAATAAAAAGCTACACTATCCCTGAGTAGCATAGGCTATAATTTATTTCGATAAAAACATTTTTTTATTTGAATATTTGTAGATTTAGTCGGAAAAAATTCTTAGGTTAGGCCTAGACTCATAAATCAACACATGTATTAACTTTTATTGCCATACCAATACATTGAATAACAATATTTTCATTGCTTTAATATTTTCATTTACAGCTAATTTCAAACTTTGTATTTCTAACTTATAGGTTAGGTTTTTATTTAAGTGTAGACATGAGCCTTTATTGTTCTTTTAACCTTTATTATAACTGCTGTTATATAATGTACGAAATAATTTGATTTGAACATTTAACATTATTTAACGACTTAGCTTTGGGGTTATTATTAATCTTACACCTTTATTATAAAAAAATCATAACACGATTATGTAAGTATAGAAAGTTCCAACGGGGTTTCCCCTAGTCATTTATATAGGCTAATTGTAGCGCCTAGAATTGAAATCTTTTTAAAAACCTTTGAGAAATTTGGTAAAACTTATGCTTATTTGGGTACTATAATTAATTATGCCTACTTATTGATGCTTTATCACCTTTTTTTGAAAACAGGAATAATTTTAGAAAATTTCAGATTGTCAGGGAAAATCCCCATTTCTAAACTTTGGTTATTTATGTTAGTAAGTGGACCAGATATTAACTTTACAGACGCTTTTACTTTCTCACTATACTAGGCTATAGTAGGCCGATAGAGAAAGTATAGGCTAGTGATCGCAAAAAAAAAAAATCGATGTTGAGATTTTTGTGGAAATATACGTTTTGGGAACCCCTGAGTCCAAAAAAGTGTTTTTTACAAAATGTCTGTCTGTATGTATGTATACAAAGCTAGAGCGAAAACTAATCGAGCGATTTCAAACTAATTTGCACCAGACATGTCAAGTAGGCATGTTGTATAGATGCACGAAAAAAAAATTAGAAAATTTTTGAAAAACAACCACCTTTTTGGCAAAAAACCCATAAAAATCAGTTAGGGCTATTATTATTTTATAAAAAAACGGCTCTAACGACTTTGATAAAAATTTGGCTTATTTGTAGCATTTAATGTAATCTACCATATGCAAAAAACAGCATCTTTCTAAAAATTCTCGTTTATCTAATAATAATAACAACTGATTTTTGGGAGTTTTTTAGCCATAAAGGGGGCTGTTTTTCAAAACCTTTTTTCTTGAAACTATACAGGCCTAATTGACGTGTTTGGTGCAAATTTGTTCGAAATCAATCGAATAGTTTTCTCTCTATATAATAATAATAATATTTATTAGTTAATCTCCTACTTTAATAAATCACCTCTCCTACAATTATGAAGACATAGTGAATCTGTTTAATAATTTGAACCTGTTTGTGAGAAAGTATGTGCCAGTTCCTGGTACCGTTTATTTTTTATTATGTAAAAGCAAACAAAAGGCTTACTGAAGTCAAACTTCTGGTGTTTTACTTTATAATCTTTCTTTCAGTTGGAAATATCAAAATTTGTTTGAAATGTTGATTATTAATGAACTTCTAAAAAGTGAGTGTACGTCCGTACATAAGCAATATTTAGGTTAATATAACAGCAGATTTCATCCATCATCTGTAAACGAAGTGTAGTTTACAGTTTGGGGTTATGTTTACAACTTCAATCGTTATAATTTCTTGTAAAGTTGATTTTTTTTTAATATGAGTAGAACTTATGTAAGCCTATGCTTAATATTTTATAATGTATAATACATTATAATATTTGTTTTAGGTTATAAACTGTATATAAATAATACAACCTTTTATCATCAATATATTTGTTTATACAAATTTAAAGAAGAGATTCCTATTCGTTTAGTTCGGAAACATTCGTAGCCTACATCTTCGTATAACAAATATAACATATTCGATTATTAATATCTTGGGTCTTTTCTGTTATATCCCCGCATTTACAAACTATTTTCTATAGAATGAGGATTAATCGGGATAGAACTACAAATGTGAAATATAATATTTAATCACCATTTAAACGCGTAATTGTTGGGAAAAAAATAATACAAAAATTTTAAACATGCGCAACTTTACTATTCAACTCTAGGCTTATAGGTTATATGGCAACATAGATGCAAAAATAATAATTTAAAAAATACCTAAAAGGTTCTAACCTAACCTATTTAGTCACAGTGTGTTTACCTGTATTCAACATTTAACAGTAAAATGTAAAACAACGTCGTTGTCTGCAAAAATATCTGCTTAGAGTCGAATAGTAAAGTTACGTGTTTGCGATAACCCTTATCTAATATCAACAAAAACTGGAAACTCCCTTCCTTATATGTTATGGAGTAGTTATAACTAGTTATTTGGATATTCCCGATTAATCCTAATTCTATAGAAAATAGTTTGAGAATAGAAACTAGTTTTAGAAAATAGTTTGTAAATGAGGGATATAACAGAAAAGACCCAATTTCTTTACTATAGGCTAACATTAATAACTTCTAAATCATTTGATTTATCAATATGAAATACAAAGCAATTAAAAGATAGTATTGTTATCTTTCTTTAAATATATAATAACATATGTAAATAAAAATGTTTAACAAATAGGCCTACAGTTTTATAATCCTTATTATTGTACACTTTTACCGAGTTAAAAATACCCGTCAGCATAGTAAGGCAGGCCTAGATAATAGGCCTTAATGTTGCTTTTAAATTTAGTTAGTTTTTTAAATTATGTATTTCTGATGTCTATCTAATTAATCAGCCTGTGATTTTTCACGGGGGCTTACTAGTTAATTTAAATATTAATGGTGAAATTTCAACGCAATTCGAATTATTTGGGTTGGTCGTTCTATTTCGATATCTGTCTTACATCAGCTGTATTGGTCTCCGCTCAGTAGTCACTTCCGTGAAAATATCAGTGTATACAATAATCTGTTTGCACTGAGGCGCTGCTGGGGTTGGTGAGCGAAACGAGCAGAGGCAGAGCTTATTAGTTGATAAGCTAACGTGTATTGAACTAATTCATTCACAATAAAGGATCAATAGCTTATTCTAAATGAATGTTAATCATCTATTGGTTAACGTCTTTAAATAAATAATATGCCTAAACAGTACCAGATAACTGCCACATACTTTCTCCCAGTTGAAACTGTATACCTTCCCAAGAGTAGCATAGGAGGTGGTTATTTAGAATTGCAAAATTAGGACATACCATGGAAAATATTAAACGCATGTAACACACATCCATATTATATTATATTATTATTACTATTATTTAAACAATTCGTTCGATTTCGAACAAATTTGCACCAAACATGTCAATTAGGCCTGTATATATGCACGAAAAAAGGTTTTGAAAAATGTTGAAAAACAACCCCCTTTTTGGCCAAAAACCCCCAAAAATCAGTTATTATTATTATTATTATTATTACCTAAACGAGAATTTTTAGAAAGATGCAGTTTTTTGCATATGGTAGGGTACATTAACGGCTACAAATAAGCCAAATTTTATCAAAATCGTTAGAGCCGTTTTTGAGAAATTATGATTTTTCTCGTTTTTTGGCCATTTTTGGGGGTAAAACCCCTTAGAAATAAAAAATTTTAAAATATAAAAATAAACCTGGAGATATTCCAGAACTACACCTAAATACCAAATTTCATCAAAATCGGACGGTTGGTATGGTCTCCAGCTTTGTAGGCTATACTCATCCTTACAAACACACAAACACATGGACAGACATGACCAAAAAACCACTTTTTTGGGATCAGGGAGCACCAAAACAAATAATTACACTAAAAATATTTTTGGGTTCAGGGAGCACCAACACAGATAGGCTAATTTCCACTAAACAATATTTTGGGGTTCAGGGAGCACCAAAACAGATAATTCCACTAAAAATTCAAATTCGAAAATTTGGACGAAAACAATACTTTCTCCATATAGGCTACTGCGTATAGGGTAGAGAATGTAAAATAGTAGGCTAAGCCTTTAGTTTTCATTGGCCTAAGTAAAATGGAGGGCTTCTCCCCTGGAAATTTTTTAAAAACTTAGATCCAAAATTATGAGTTTCAGGCCTTTTAAAACCAACATTAGATTATTAGTGAAAATATTTGTTTTATAGACTCTACTTATTCTATACTAATGGTAAAAGATACTATAACTTAGAGAAGTGCGCAAATAAATTTTGGGTTTGCATAACAAATTAAATAAATAAATAAATTTTGGGTTTTTACCTGTAGAAATAACAAATTAAAGGCGTTAAAATTTCGTTGCATGTTGCAAAATTTAACCCTTTTTAAAGGGGTAAAAGTTTGACGTTAGGTCTAGCCTACTTCAAAAACTGTTTTTGTGTATTTTGGTGGAGTTTTAAGTATACAAATTTTAAAATTAAAATTGTATTTAGCCTATTCACTACCAAACACTAGGCCTATAGTCCTACACAAAATGTTAACCAAATCGAACCCACAAAAATTCTTATTTGGCTTAAAAATTAATGGCATCATTTCTACCTAAATTTAAATCTTAATCTAACAGTGAACAAACAAATCTACGGGCATCCTAGGCATTGGCTGTTTGAGACTTCCAATTTCTTTGCTTTCTTTTTTTTAAATTTATTTTGTTATATTTCACAATTACAAAAATTAATAAAACTAGTTTAATAAACGGTACCAGGAACTGGCACATCCTTTCTCACAAACATATTTAAATTATTAAACAGATTCACTGTGACTTCATAATTGTAGGTGGGGTAGGAGAGGTGATTTATTAAATTAGGAGAATAACTAATAAATATTATTATTATTATCTAGAGAGAAAACTAATCGATCGATTTCGAACGAATTTGAACCAAACATGTCAATTACGGCTTTATAGATGCACGAAAAAAGGTTTTGAAAATTTTTGAAAAACAACCCCCTATAGGCCTACCCTATGGCCAAAAAAACCCCAAAATTAGTTATTATTATTATTACTAGCTAAACTAGAATTTTTAGAAAGGTGCGGTTTTTTGCATATGGTAGGGTACATTAAAGGCTAGAAATAAGCCAAATTTGATCAAAATCGTAATAACTGATTTTTGGTGTTTTTTTGGGCCAAAATGGTTGGTTGTTTTTCAAAAATTTTCAAAACCTTTTTTCGTGCATCCATACAGGCATACTTGACAATGTCTGGTGCAAATTTGTTTGAAATCGATCGAATAATTTTCGCTCTAGCTTTGTGTACATACAGACAGACACTATACTCTATACTTTCTCTATACTATAGGCCTAGTAGGCCTATAGTGAGAAAGTAAAATTCACAAGAAAAATAATAGATAAACATGCATAGAATAACATGAAATAAAGACCAATTTAAACTAGGGGCTCTGCCCCTGGACGCTCCGCGTCCCAACCCCGGCTTGGCCTTCGGCCTCAGATGGCTGCTTCGCTTCGCTCGCAGGTGGAAAATTCGATAAAGAATCTCGTTAATCTTTTGCTCGTTTGTACATAGGTGACCGAGCATAAATTAGCTGTTTTATTTGGCAGCTGACTCAAACTCATTAAACATTATCTCCATAAGATTAACATGGGAAATTTGAAGGATTGTATACCGGAGCTCCTTCTCGGGTGAATAGCGGCTGAACGGATGATAATATATAAGACTTGACATATCTGTGAATGATTATGTTCAGTTTTTGATCCAAATTAGCTGTTTTATATATAATAGGTTTGTAAAAACCAATGTTTGAATTGAATTAAAATATAGTTAGGATTTTTCGTTGATTTTTGTTTGTGTTTGTTTTTAGTTTGTCAATGTAACCTCAAAAAGGTAATACTACATTTGATACTGATTTGATCCAAATCAGTTGTTGATCAAAATCAGCTGTTTTAAGCTTTTCATAAGAACAGCTGTTTTTGTGTCCCTGATAAAATCAATAGAAATCTTTCTTCCATAAGATTAACATTGAAACTTTGAGGGCCACTGGGGCGTAGCCCTAATGTCCTAGGACTTCGGTAAATGGCCTAAAACCTTCCCAGGGTTAACCTGTGTTACTATGCAAAATTTCAAAGCAATCGGATGGACGGTATACGAACGCAAAGTGGACAAAGAACCAAAAAAAAACCCCATAAGGAATACACAGCAGAAATTTGCATTTGATTATAACGTTTGTAAGGCGAAAGATACATGATTTGTAATGCTTGATGGCAAATCTGGGCGTGCATACCTTTAATTTAAGACGTCAATTATGAAAATCGGTCGGGTAGAAGAGCCGAACGGACTCGGAAAAGAAAAACAGAATTTTTTTAATATATAAGATAGGTATACCTAACCCCAAAGGAAATACCTGTTGTGGGGACCATCAACGAAAGTTTTTACAATTTATCAAAACAAAAGAGGTCATTCACGGCAGTTGCACTAAAAAGGCAATTAATTATACTTACTTATTAAAAAGTTGGAATTTAGGCCTAAATACAATTATTACAAATTAAGACATTATTTACATAGGCCTATATAAAAAATAATTTTACTTTCTCACTATACTATAGTATAGATAAAGTATATAGATCGCAACAAAAAAAACATGTCAATTAGGCCTAGATAAGTTAGATGTGCGAAAAAAGTTTTTGAAAAACAACTTCCTTTTTGCCCAAAAAACTCCCAAAAAATCAGTTAGGCCTATTATTTTTTTATAAAAAAACGACTCTAACGATTTTGATACAATTTAGCTTATTTATAGCCTTTAATGTCCCTACTCTACCATACTGAAAAAACATCATCTTTCTAAAAATTGTCGTTTAGCTAATAGGCCTAATAACAGATTTTTAGGACTTTTTTTGGCCTAAAAGGGGGTTGTTTTTCAAAATTTTACAAAACCTTTTTTAGCGCATCTATACAGGAATAATTTACTTATTTGGTGCAAATTTGTTGTGGAAATCGATGGAATAGTTTTCTCTCCAGCTAAAATAATAATATTTATTAGTTAATCTCCTACTTTAATAGCCTATCACTTCTCCTACCCCTCCTACAATTGTGAAGTCACAGTGAATCTGTTTAATAATTTAAATATGTTTGTGAGAAAGTATGTGCCAGTTTCTGGTACCGTTTGTTAAACTTGTCAAACAAATTATGAGCCAAGTCCCGACTAATTTCAGAAATCACACCAGCCGGAAGAGCATAATAATTCAAATAATTTTGAAAAAGGTTCTTCTTGGTCTAGGAACATTTATTGTGAATTTATCAAATTTATGTCTATGTTCGTAAGGAAATAATATGGGCGAAATAAAATTATTTGTACTTCTGATGTAGAATATTTTTAAAACTTAAAGACATAGGCCTACAAATATTTTAGTAGCAGTTTTTTTTTTAAGTGGAAAGGATGATTCCGTCTTAGATTTTTTTGAGGTTAATCTAGCAAACTTTTAAAATTTAGAGCCTAATTGAAAATTTTAATTTAATTTTGCAGTATTATTTTTAAATTTAGTAGGCCTATGCTATAATTCTCTTTGATAAATTGTTTCTATTTTTCGCCGGTAACATGTATTTTCTGGTTTATCACAAGTCAACATAATAAACAAGTTTTTCAAACTTGTATGTTAATTTGTACTTTAGGCTTAGGCCTACACACTATTAGGTTGGTTCATTGTAAATAGGTAATTACTTCCTACCAGTCGTATTCTTATAATTAAAACCATTTACACCAGCCAACAAATCATTCTATGATATTATTTAAAATCCTTACATAAATAAATCGTTATTACAAGCTTTGATAGAGAATAATAAATTAATTCATCGGTCTAATGACATCTTTAAAGAAGTTGATTGTCTATTTATCAAGTAGAAAGTGGTCGATCCACGAAGCCGCCGCACTCCAATTGTGTCTTAAGTTATTACAACGCCTCGGGATAGCTGTAAAAAGCAACACCAACAATCCCACTAGATCGTCGGAATGTAAACAAAAAGCTTTCGTGTAATGAACAACAAGAATGTTACCGACCGGTTTAACCAATGGGATTCGGTCCTCGTCCCCGCCCAACGCCGACGCCCACCGTTCCGATTGGACGGTAGGAGTTAACCAATGATAAACTTTACTTACGATCCGTAGAAGGTGTCTGACCCGGTAGCTAACCAGTTCTTTGCGAGGTTTCCACGTAGAAGCATTGGAACTGTTTGTTTCTTCACAGCTGTGTGTGGTTTTTTTCAGTGAACAAATAGTGTTGGAATAATTGTGAAATTGGTTTGCGTTTTGGAAACGACTGAAAACGTAGATTTTGTTCGTGAAAAGTGAACAGTTGGAGTATTTATGAACGACAGACAACACTCGCTCATGTCGGTGCTAATGATTTTAAGTTAACTTTATATTGTAAACTGTAAACAAAATGCCGAGGCCGTGCCGCGAGACGTACGGCGATCAGAAGCCTCCGTACTCGTATATTTCGTTGACGGCGATGGCGATATGGAGCTCACCCGATAAGATGCTGCCGTTGTCCGACATCTACAGGTTCATCAGCGAACATTTCCCGTACTACCGTCGGAACACCCAACGCTGGCAGAATTCTCTTCGGCACAACCTCTCCTTCAACGACTGTTTCGTCAAGATACCCAGAAGACCGGACAGGCCGGGCAAAGGCGCCTACTGGGCACTGCATCCGGCGGCGCTGGACATGTTCGAGAACGGATCTCTTCTGCGTCGGAGGAAACGCTTCAAACTGATGAAATCGGACAAAGACAGGTTAGAAAACGAATTAGCGGCTTTGGCGAATATGAATCGGTTTCTGTTCGCGCCGCCCAACGTACCCCAACACCCTCAACCGCCGCCGCCCGTGATCCCTGCGGAACCGTTGCCTCCTATGACTTCGGAACCCGCTCCCAGGCCTAAACGTTCCTTCACCATAGAGAGCCTAATATCTCCCGACCGCCCTCCTAGTCCTCCGCCGCTGCAGACCGTAGCGGCGCCTACCCCTTGCTACGCGCCTCCGCCTATGCACCATCCTCAGCTTGTGCTCATGCCTCCTCCACCTTATTTCCACCCGCCACAACATGTTTTCAGGTTTAGTCCTACGCTCAGGGCAGTTTGACCATAAGTTTAAGTTAATTATTCTTAGTTTTAAGATTTTATGAATAATTTTTCTCACTGATAGATTTAAAATTTAAATTAGGCCTACACTAAACGCTTTGATTATAGGCCTATGTTTTATTTATCTATTGTCTCGATTATTCAATCATAAGTAGGCTATATAGCCTATATATCTAATTCCGTGTTATTTTACTGGTTTTTTTTAGAAAGGATTATTGGTAAATTATTTAACAACGGAGCGCATTTCCCGAAGTAATTTTACTATAGCTATTGATAAAGTAACTAGGCCTACGCCTAAATGTTTATCTAACCTAAAATTAAAACGCTAGAGAACACCACAAAATTAAAACTAGGCCTAACACTTTTTTTTAAATACCGAAAAGAATTGTGTTGGGTTTTACGTTTACTGATGCGCGTACCCTACTAATAAAAGTTATACATTAGGCTATATAAATTGGCCTATATAAAATTCTGTGGGGTTAATATTAGGTTATTAGGCTTACAGAATAAAATTTAAAATCAGTGAGAAAAATTTAAAAAATCCAAAATATGTAAATTGATGTTAGTTATAAGAATATTTATGTAAATCAAACCTTATATAGCCTGCATTCTAATGAAAGGCGAATCCGCAATAGTCAACGATGGTTTTTAAAAATAATTGTAGGTGTATTGTTATATTTTATAATTTATGCGAAGTTATAAATTCTTTAATTATAAACATTCTTATACGGTTTTTGACGTTAAGTCTTTTGTTCTTCCATTATAACAATTTTAAATTGTGTAGGCTATCTTGTAGGCTAATTAGTTGCAATAATATATGATTTTATTTATTCGCACGTTTCTTGTTTGGATTAATTAGAGAAAAGTGTATTTTTTAAATTTTATAAATATAATTTATGTGACTTAAGAAACCACGTGGGATTTTTGTGCCGTGTAGAACAAAGTTGAATTTTATCTCCGTCAATATAAATTATATAAATCGTTCAGTTACTAAATCCTGTTTAGTATTGGTTAAAAAGTATGACTGTATTTTGTGATAAAAATATCTGCATTTTGAACACATGCCTACTGTAAATTCAGCCTCCAGATATAGCCTATGCTAGGCCTATTGCAAAAAATCTTTTAATTTAAGAAACACTTGTTGGTTCATAAATTTAGACAAGTGGTCATTATTCAAAATGAGCTTGTCCAAATGTATTTAATAATTTGTGTTAGGCCTATAGACTGATTATCAGTAAAACATTTAGGCTGTAGTGTAACCTAATTTAAAATTGAGATAGCTTTTATTTCGTAATTGTATTTTAAAGTTAATATCATTTGATGTTTCAATTATTTGTTTTTTTGAAAATTATAATTAGGGTAAACCTAGACCAAGGTCTAAATATTATTTCTTTTGTGTCGCACATTACACTATTAAAAGTAAATTCTACAGAGGTCCATTTTTTAGTATAGCATGTAGGCCTAGTTTACGAATTTAAATAATTTCGTTTGAGAAAATTTTGTTTTTGTTTATCTTTAAAAATCTTAATAGGTATTTCGAAATTATATTGTGTCAGTTAGGCCTGATTTTATAGGTTAGGTTGTCCGTTTGCAATTTTATGCTGCTAAGCCAGTGCTTTTTAGATTATTGCTAATTTAGGTTAGGCTACTTGCATAGTTATAAAACAGAAAATATTTTATTAAAAAATTTAATTCGCTCTAATATCATAAACTGTTGAAAGAACTGGGAAATAATTGATTTAGAATAGAACACTTTCAGCGTCATTTGAACTGACATAATTTTAGAATAGCCTACTAAATCAAATGAAGAGGAAAAATATCCTACTATTGTGTCAGTTGTGTATTTGATTTTAGGTTAGCTGTTTGCGATTTAACTCAAGCCTAATATTAGGCCTACTGTTAATTTTAACTACTTAATTAGCAATCTAATACTTGTTTCAAAAAATAATTTTCACAAATAGGCTATCATAAATTGTTAAAAGAATGAGAAAACAAATTGATTTTGCGATAGTTTTAGAATACTAAAGCAAATGAAGAGCACAAATCTATATTGCGTCAGTTAGGCTATATAAGGTTAACTGTTTGCGATTTAGTTCAAGAATAATTTTAGAATACTGTTACTTTTAGCTACTTAATTAGCTAACTGGAAGCAATCTAATATTTATTTAAAACATAGTCTACATATTCGGTAATAGACTATCATAAATTGTTAAAAGAATGAGAAAACAAATTTATTTTGCAATAATTTTAGAATACTAAAGCAAATGAAGAGCACAAATCAAGGCCTATATTGTGTCAGTTATATAAGGTTAACAGTTTGCGATTTAATTGAAACCTAATTTTAGAATAGCCTACTAAAGAAAATGAAGAGCACAAATCTATATTGCGTCAGTTATATAAGGTTAACTGTTTGCGATTTAGTTCAAGAA
>JAGFPH010000268.1:407484-421096 GCA_018207615.1 Philaenus spumarius | reverse complement strand
TGAATAGAATACTATATTGTTTATTGTATTTTGTACTCTATTTACCGTCCTACTCTCCTACTTGTATTATTTTCTGTATTATTTTACTCTCCTGCTTTACTTATTTACTCTCCTATTTGAATAGTACACTATAAATATTTTTTACTCTCCTACTTGAATAAAATAGTGAATTGTTTGTACTCTATTTATCGGCACACTCTCCTACTTAAATATAGTTCTATAATATTATTTTACGACGGTACTTAACTTGCCTACTCTCCTACTTAAATAGAAAACTATATTATTCTATTCTCCTGCATGAATAAACTAACCCCAAAAAAGAAAACAACATCATCGACTTTACAACAATAAAAACTACTAGATATATAGTTGTAGAATTAATTATTGAAACACGAAATATCTATAGTTAAGTGTAAATACAGAACGAAAAGACAAATCCAATTCAAGTGATATTTCAATTTGATCGTAAAGTAAAATGCGTCTATAATAACTCATTCAATAGTAGGGTACAGTAAACAGACGTAGAGTACAGTGTTTAAGAGTTGATCGCACAAAGTCAATAAAAGTAATAATGTTTATGTTGGTGTCAGCATGAACACTATGGTAGCCGCACTGATAACACAACACGCAACAAATGTCGTCCCGTATCAGATTGCTACAAATGAATTGTTGTTTAAAGGCTAAACAGTATTTTACATAAAGTCAGTCTTTACTCACGCTAACCTAGGATCGAGAGTGTACAGTGTAAACGGGAAATTTGTTTACAACAAAATAGCCCTAGAAACAAACTTGACTAACAGAATTAGCCTAATGAAATACAACATGAAAGAGAAACCTTCTTACGCCTGCCATCTGTCATCACCTCCACTCACAAAGAAAATATTTAATGGCAATAAAATAGTACTGAAATCCTAAAAATCGATTTAAAAAAATATATATAGTCAAAACTCAGGATATTTTCTTTCAGTTGTCGAGAACGGTATGCTTGTTTGCTGGACTTTTAACGGAATATAACCAAAACAACGAAATAGTGAATGCTAACAATTTATGTGGAAGATAAACACTAATAATACACTATTTCTCAAAACAAGAATAGTCTTAATACACTGTGAAAGGCAATAATATGATAACTAATTTCTTTTTTATTTGCTCTTACTTTAATGTTTTGTCACCTTTTTACTTTAACATTATACAATTTGTCACTCGCCTACTTTACTATATAAATAAAAATGTGAATGTGCGTTTGTTCAAAATCGATAACCTTCGAAAGTTCTTCACCGATTGCTTTGAAACTTTTACACAAACTTTCATTTGAATACAAGCGTGTTTTTATATCATTTTTGAAAAACTGCAACATATATTGATCATAAAAACAACAAAAAATATACTCAATATTTACCGAAAATGTAAGCGCCATTACATAATATGTTTATTGACTATAATAATAACAATAGTCAGCTGTTTCCTATAACATTACAGCTGATTTACATTATCAGCTGATTTCAAACTGAAAACAATTATTTGTATTTTATAAGGTAGGTTTTTGTGAACAAAGCCATCTGTTGAAATAAAATCAACACACACTATCTATACCAATATTATAAAGAGGTAAAATTTGTTTGTTTTTAGTGTAGGGAGTAATCTCTGGAACTACTGAACAGATTGAAATTTTATTTGAATAAAAAGCTACATTATCCCTCAGTAACATAGGCTAGAATTCATATTGATAAGAACATTTTTATTTCAATATTTGTAAATTTAGTCGGAACAAATTCACAGGATCAAGTTGGGCGTTAAACCCATAGCGTCTAACAGCTGTAATACCAATAAATAAGCAACAGTATGAAAAACTAAAACACAACAATTAAAAAATGAAACTTATATGCAAAACTTACTGTGCATAGATGTGCACAAAAACATAAATTATGTGTGTATGTTGCCGTTAAGGCAGGTAAAATAAATTAAACGTAATTTTAGGTTAGGCCTAGACTGATGAACCAATACATAATATATTTCTTGAATGTATTTACATTCATTACCATAGCAATAAATTGAATAAAATAACAGATAAAACAATCCAGCTTCGTAAAAAATAATATTTTCAGTTAGGCCCAGACTGAACCACATACATGTTTCAACACACACAAACCAATGAAAACTTGCGTTATGGAATTTGGAAATGAGAAAAAACTATGTTACACCCTAATTAAAAATAAATAAGACATATTATAATTTAATAGTGGGCCTATTTATCGATAAGTTACTGTAATTGATAGTGAGTAACCAATATTAACAGCTGATTTCAAGATATGAAACAATTATTTGTATTTCTAACTTTTTGGTTAGTTTTTTGATTAAGTGTTAGAACCGAGCCTTGCTGGTTCTTTTAACCTTTATTATAACTGCTGTTATAAAATATACGAAATAATTTGATTTGGATATTTAACATTATTTATCATCTAAGATTTAAGGTTGTTATTAATCTTACACTTTTATTATAAAGAAAAAATTACATACGTGTATAGAAGGTTCCAACGGAGTTGGCATGCGGTGCACGCAGGGGTCTCCCCTAGTTACTGATATTTATTGGAATCTAGACATTCACATAAATAAGTAGATATAACACCGGTAAATTTTACAAACATATTATTAGGTTACTTCAGCATTGGGGTTTCGGCTTTTAGTTAAAAAAGAAATGAAACAGTATTGTAGTTTCACACAAACGTAATAATAATAACTTATTAAATTAATTTCCATTTAATACAACTTTAGCGAAAAAATGTAAAACTTACGTTAGAAAGTAAGAAACTTGAAAATTATATCGTGAGTCCACGAGAAACACAGTAGAATGTTAAATCACCTTCAGATCATCGGCGAAATATTTTCCTACAGGCTAGTATCAAGACGACCTGTGACCCCCGGACCGATGTGTTTGGAATCGTTAGTATAATAGTCTCTTTGGAATGCCCAGTGAGGTGTTTTGAGATGAAAGGAGCGGCGCACAGAATGCCAAAGGGGGTTAAAAAGCCAATTTAAACTGGTGTCGGGAGGCAGGGTCTGTAATAAGCTAACTCACAACTCGGGCCCGGCGCAGACAGCATGGCTCTCGTTCTAGCAACGGCCTTCACAATCCAACCTTTCCTTTCCACGTCGGAGCCGGGCCGGCGTGTTTGTCCAACAATATTTCTGTTTCAATTATAGATTCACAGATAAATGGAAACGTTGATTTATTCGCGGTCTGATTTATACGAGTAACGCTGATTCGTACGGAATAGGATTTGTCCAATCAGCTGATTGAAAGTCAGCTGTTTATTGTTTAATTAACGTGTCCGACGTTTATCGAATTGTTTTGTACAGGTTCAACAGCTGTTTAGCGAAGTTTACAGTTATTTTATAAAGGTGTGGGTATTGTTGTACGTTTAGAATTACGCAGTGGTTTTGGAACGCTGTAAAGTTGTAAATGAGTGTATCGTTATTAGACAATTTTTAGGAACTAGACTAGTGCTGCCAACCTAAGCACAATGCCACCGATTTAACGTTAAGGCTCTTCTATACCTTGAAAAAAACTCCCGAGTGTACACTATGATTTCAATACAAAAGGTCTGACTGAAGCCGCAAAATCGTTGAAACATGCATTCGTAATAACGTGTTTCGGATTCTATTTATAAATTAATAATCCGGGAAACTACTTTAAGTTATAAAGAAGGCTTTATACTTTTTACGTGTTAGCTTAAAATATGGAAATTATGGCTTAAAACTCCCAAAAAATTCGTTAAAAATAATCGATTTTTACTCAGTTAAACTGTTGATTAAAAGGAGTTGCCGTCGATTTCTGTCTATTATGAGATATAAGACAAAAGCCCAAAGCCTTTAAGAACAATTTAAGATGTTTCACAACGTTTTAGGTTGAAAACGGCGTCCGAAACACGTTAGTACGAAGTGTATATTTTTGCTGTTTTATGCAAGGTATAGAAGACCCTTAACACGTTCATTGCTAAGAACGCACATGTGAGCTTGACGCTGAACACTATGAGAAGCGGTCGACGCAGAGGGCATTGCGTGCTTCGCACGCCAACCCCCCTATTAAGAGTATTTTCAATACACAGTGAATTGCGTGCTTCGTATTTGCGCGTGCATGCGTATTGGGGGTATTTTCAATTCACAACTCCAACCCCGTAAGAATTTCCACACAGAACATTGCGTGCTTTCCACGCCAATTTTAAGGCTATGTGCTATGGACGCACAGGACCATATAATATAACTTTTATATAATAACGTAGACTATGTAAATAAAAATATTCATTGTTGATAGCCTTAGAACTACATATATTATATATATATATATTATTTATATTTTGTCAAATGTAGTCAGTATTTGTTCTTTACCTTTTTTGTGGCTACATGTTTCACTGCCACAGGCAGCATCATCAGGCCAGCTATCTATGTACACTTAAACACTTATATATACACAACACATAAAGTTACACATATTTTCGTACATTTTTTTTGTACACGTCACATAAATAAATGGGTTTGTTCAGATTTGCTACACTTAGAGGTACCGCATTCTTTTTTTTTCTTTTTTTTTTTTTAATCCCTTTGACTTAGTAGGCCTAATCAAATTGCAAATAGTTTTGTATATCCCTTAAACAAAATATTACATAATTTTAGCTTTATAGCTTGTAGGAAGTTAGTTTAATTTATATTTATTGTATAGGGGTATCAACCCCATTTGAACCCCTTCCAATTGTGAATCTAAACCATCCAGAGACTCACTCAAACTCATACGCAAAATTTTATCAAAATTGGTCCAGCCGTTTAGGAGTAGTTCAGTGACATACTCACGTACAGAAGAATTAAACGACAAAACTGATCAACTTATTTGGCATAGTGGTTCCTAATGTGCTCTAGACGTGCAATAAGACGGGATTTTGAAAAAAATGCTTCTAAGCGGAATGAAAAAGAAAAATGCTGAAATCAAATTTTTTTATTATTGTCTTAATAATTTCACTAAACATTTTACAATTTAGGCCTACACATGTTAGTATTACTTCTCCTGTATGTTCCAAAACAACTCAACAAATTTCACAATTTAAAAATATTACTACTGTACCAAGATTGTTTAGAGAACATGGTCACCCAACAAAAGAGATTAAAATGGGGTAGCTACCCCTATACGTACAACAAAAATAAATATAATACAACTAACACTAACATAACATACTACAAACTATAAAGGCAAAATGACTTAATAGTATTCATAAGTTATTGAAAACCATTTTGAATTGGATTACTTACGTAAAAGTAATGAAATGGGTTATATACCCTTATAAAATAAATCAAGCAATAGCCCCTCTAGCTTTTTTATAAAACTGGAAAACTTTAGGCTATTCATTCAATTTTTAAAATTTTAATTGGATCTAATTAAAACATCCGCGTTACTATACTCTGCGTGTCTGACACGCGCTCGACCGACCTCACAGCGCACAGTGGTCTCTATCTCCATTAAATACTATTTACACAGAGCCCAGTCGCAGCGAGGAGAAACAACTCGCGGTCCGATTGCCCACAATAACCAATGTAATTGGAATTAGCTTTCTACTATTCAATCTGATGACATAACGTTTTTGTAAAGAGATCGCCGGCAACGTATAAAGGGGCGACCCACTGGGGGGGAGGGGGGAATTATTCTTATTATGAATCGGAATCGCTTTTGTTATCGTCCGAGAGAAGACAGTGTGTAGAATCATTAGAAACACAATAAGATGTGCCGCCATTAGCGATTCGATATGGCTGGGATTCCTGTAGCGACACCATTGTACAATGATCTTTGTTTGTGATTTCTGTTCCTCGGTTTTCTTTCTTCAATTCCGTTTTGTTGGCTTTGGTTTGTCTTCGGATCAAACTGTGTACTCAGGGTCTCGCTCGGTGATTTCGCTCCGCTCCGCTCTCCGTCTGGACGACAACAAATTATTAAACTTGTACTTGGTAGTGTTGACATTTCTCATCTCAGAGTAACGATTTGAAATTATTTTTATAAAGAAGAATGATTTTTCTTTTTTAAATCCATCCAATACTAGGGGTCTAGTGCAGGCTTCAGAGAGCTTAGCTCGCTAACCAACTTCATTTCGGTCGAGATAAAATAAGTATCCTACAGCTTATGTAATAAACAGTACCAGGAACTGGCACATACTTTCTCACAAACATATTTAAATTATTAAACAAATTCACTGTGACTTCATAATTGTAGGAGGGGTAGGATAGGTGATATTAAAGTAGGGGATTAACTAATAAATATTGTTATTATTAGCTAGAGAGAAAACTATTCGATCGATTCCGAACACATTTGCACCAAACACTTCAATAAGGCATTATAGACGCACGAAAAAAGGTTTGAATTTTTTTGAAAAACAACCCCTTTTCTGGCCAAAAAACCATCAAAAATCAGTTATTATTATTATTAGTTAAACGAGAATTTTTAGAAAGATGCTGTTTTTTGCATATTGTAGGGTAGGCCTACATTAAAGGCTACAAATAAGCCAAATTTTATCAAAATCGTTAGAACAGTTTATTTATAAAAAAATAATAACTGATTTTTTGGTCAAAAAGGGGTTTGTTTTTCAAAACATTTTTTGTCCATCTATACAGGCCTAACTGACAAGTCTGGTGCAAATTTGTTCGAAATCGATCGAATAGTTTTCTCTCTAGCTTTGTACACATACAGACAGACATTTTCTAAAAACCACTTTTTTTGGACTCAGGGGGTCCCAAAACGGATATTTCCACAGAAATCTAAACATCGATTTTTTTTGCTATCGCTATTTTTGTACTTGCTCTATAACTATAGTATAGTGAGAAAGTAAAATTATACTTAGGCCTACATGCCAACAAATGTATTTTGGTTTGGAATTATTGCTCATAATAAAAACTGCATGTTTTAGTTTAGAATGTAATTTTTAAAAAAATCTACTTTGGACGATGTACGAGTATAATATTATTTTACAAAGGAACTTGAAGTGTAAATGCATCATTAGATATTTTACTGTCACGGGTCACGTAAGGTTTGCTATCTAATTTTCATAGGAAATATGAGCTATTGCAGTGAATCTTGTGGTGAGACCTGATGTCGGGAGTGGTCAATGAGCACCGAGCACTGTCCCAAGAACACGTTTTGGGGCGTCGTCACAAATCTATATATATAAAAGCGAAATACCACTCACTCACTCACTCACTCATAACGATTTCTCAAAAACTACCGAACGGATTGGAATGAAATTTGGTATGTAGTTTCCTCTAGGGCCATAGGTGCTTACTAAGAAAGGGTTTAAAAAAATCGAAATTTTAGGGGGGGGGGGATCAAAGTTATTAAATCACGATTTCTTCAAAACTACCGAACGGATTGGAATTAAATTTGGTATGTAGCTTCCTCTAGGGCCATAGGTGCTCACTAAGAAAGGGTATGGAAAATTTCGAAATTTTAGGAGGGGTTTGGGGGGGATCAAAGGTACTAAAATCATAATTTCAGATCTTTTATTATTATGAAAATATTGCTTTTATTATTTAAGATCTATATATATAAACGCCAAATACCACTCACTGACTGAACACTTAAAAAGAATACAATTACATTAAAAAGACTGAAAATACCAACCACCACGGGCAACGCCGTACGGGTCAGCTAGTTATATATACTTGTATTCAAGGCCGTAGCCAGGAGGGAGGGTTAGGAGGTTAAGCCCCCCCCCGAAATCCCGAAATTTAGCAGTAAAAATTAATACTAGGTTTAATAAAAAGTGCAAGTTAAATTATAAATTAGACAACACAACAGAGGATCTAACAACATATTTTACATCATTGTGCGTTGCATGCATACTGCTATTTAGATTTACTTGATTAAACTACAACGTACAATACACATGGTGCAGTAAGTTACAGCCTTACTCTCTTGTGAGCTTGATCTGATCTATTAAATAAGAAAACTATGAAGGTTCAACAAAAATACTTTATTCTAACAAAAAAAAACTCATTCATCATCCTTACATCCCATAATATTTTACATGGGGAACATCAAAATCTTCAAAATGAGCATGGAAATTGGTGTTTAACACGTTCACTTCTACGCGAATTTCGTATTTTCTATGCTTAGGAGCTGACCTTTTATTTTTTATATTTAGAGCCTAAATGAGTAGAAAGTAATTAATTTTTTTATTGTTGATTAATAAAAGCAGTACTGTACTTTATTTCAACAGCTATATTTTCTTTCAGCCATAATTTTGTTTCTACGAACATGAGAGAGTTGTAATTTTCACATAATATTTTCTGTACCTTTATTATTAGGGATGACCAAATAATAGAAAATCAAAAGCGTGTACCTCTATGCGGGACACACTGTATGACCAAAATGTATTGAGACGCAGAGACAATGATGCCGCTAACAACCAAACGTTTGCTAAACCAATAGTACTCCAGCAGAGGTAAAGAGTCCACGGCTCCGACTGTGGACAATTATTTTGATTACCAAAGCTTTTGTCAGCACTTCAATGCCACTGACTGGACGGATCGAATCGTGGAAACTGCACAACGTGAAGATATTTGTGTTTACAACAAAGCTGGAGTCGTCGCTTCCAGGACAATTGAATTATTAGCCATCGATCCGTCGTCTCTCCATCTTGCACACGTGTTCCGACCGCACTTCTTCTTGTAGTCTTTGGTATAAATTTATTTATTTATTTTAAATCGAGTGTCCATACTTTGTCCCAAAGCTCTGCTGTACATGTTCATATATATCTAACCTACACATTTCAATTCTATTGAGGGTAAAACATCTTAATGCGTTCAAAGTGCACATGGTGATTTTGTAAAACGCTAGCATAATTCAGGAAGTGGTCGTAGTGGACAATATTTAAAAAAAACTTCCTTTAACACGTTCACTGCTACGCAAATTTCGTATTTCCTATGCTAGGAGCTGACCTTTTATTTTTTTTATTTATAGCCTAAGTGAGTTGAAATTATTTTATTTTTTAACTTTTCTACGTAATAAACACTAATATTTTAATGGGACGCACATGTGGGCCCATAGCACATAGGCTTAAAATTGGCGTGCGAAAATTGTGTATTGAAAATACTCCTAATACGTGAGTTGGCGTACGAAGCACGCAATGCACAGCGTATTTAAAACACTCCCAATACGGGGGTTGGCGTGCGAAGCACGCAATGCACTGTGTATTGAAAATTCTCCCAATACGGGGGTTGGCGTACGAATCATGCAATGCACTGTGTATTGAAAACACTCCCAATACGGGGATTGGCGTGCGAAGCACTTAATGCACTGTGTATTCAAAATACCCCCGATAAGGGAGTTGTCGTGCGAAGCACGCAATGCACTGTGTATTGAAAATACTCCAAATATTGAGGTTGGCGTGCAATGCACGCAATACACTGTGTATTTAAAATACTCCCGATACGGGGGTTGGCGTGCGAAGCATGCAATGCACTGTGTATTGAAAATACTCTAAATACGGAGGTTGGCGTGCGAAGCACGCAACGCATTGTGTATTTAAAATACCTCCAATATAGAGGTTGGCGTGCGAATCACGCAATGCACTGTGTATTAAAATTACTCCAAATACGGGGATTGGCGTGCGAAGTGAACGTGTTGAACATATGTGCAGCTTCAGTGGCAGTTGTAGCCCGAAGCAGGGGGCAGCTACAACCCCCAAGATTTCCCGGATTTTTCAAAAAAAATTTATTGGGAGCTTATAGTTTGGTGACAAAAGAAATTAATATGTTTCGAGACTTAAGAGTTTTTATTCTGAAAGAAAAAGTCAATGCTCAAACTCAGTCAGTTTTCATGGCCAATTGTGGATCCCCTAAACACGATTGAACTGATGGCTACAACGATTATTTGTATATTTTTGGTTATGCATTAAACGTCATCCGTACAGTCTTATGCTCTTATATCTCGCTGGTTGTTTGCGGTTTTTTATTATTACTGTATTTTTTTTTTATGGGGACCTGCGTAGAAATGGGTGTCAATAACGAAAACTGTTTCAATCAACAGTTTTGAAAAAAACAAACAAACAGCTCTTACTCTAAAGTATTTTGATTTAAGTGATTTTTAAAATTTTGTCCAGGGTTAAACTGAAATGGACTTTTTGGAGGCTGATCTTTCGTTTTAAATAACTAATCAATTTCCAGCCAGAAAGGTATCAATATAGAGTTTTGGAAGGTTGATTTTTTATAATTTGTCAATCCTTCTGTGACTGGTGGGTATTCCATAACCCACGGTCATTCGACCTCTGTAGTGTCCTTGCCCCCCCCTTCCATTTTTTCAGGTCTAGAACCGCCACTGTCCAACTTTTGTTTTAGGCAGGGTGATTCATGAAGGGATAAACTTCAGGACTTGTTCAACAAGTGAAAACAAAAGAAAAAGTTCATATAAACAAACATAGGTTCTGAAATGCTTTGTTTTGCAGTTATCCATCATTTTGTTTTTTTTTACAAAATACTTAGGAAATATATTGAATGTAAATTTTGTATACAACTTGGTAGATCTTTTACCAATGTACAAAAATGAAAAGTTTTCATTTATTTTCAAAATGTCGGGCGTTTAAAATTTGTAATTTAAAATATCTCGAAAATCGTAAACTTTACAATTATAAAATATGTTATAATGAAAAACAAAAGTTTTTTAATTATTTCTGTAACTTAAAAAATAACCGTGTTATCGGTTAGAAGTAAAACAATATCTTGGTAATTGTCAATAATATCCAAAATTGCTAGTTTTTAGCCAATAAATCGGTCCCGTTATGTGTGTCATTAAATAAAGGGCATTTTTGTCTCTTGAAATTGTTTTGTAAAGTTATCGGTTTTCGAGATATTTTACTTTAAACGTTTTAAACGACCGCCATCTTGAAAATATATGAAAAAACGTTTCAGTTTTTTGTACACGGGTAAAAGATGTCGTACCAAATATGTATCCAAAATTTGCGTTCAATATATTTTCTACAGCCAGAGATACTAAGTATTTTGTAAAAAAAAAACACAAAATGGTGGATAACTGGAAAACGAAGCATTTCTTATTTTATATTTTTTTCTTTATTGTCATTAGTTGAACACGTCCTGAAAGTTTCTCCGTTTCTTCTTGAATCACAGTAAAAGCTGTTTTATTTAAGGGGAGGACCCACTAAAAATGGTCAAAAACCCAAAAAATTTTTTTTCGATACTAAAATTTTATTTAGATCTTCCTGTATTAAATAAACGGTATCAGTTAACTGACACAAACTTTCTCCCAACTTACTGTAGTCAAAATAATATTGTTTTCAATCATTTTATTTATTACTTTTTAGAACAAAACAAAAAAATAATATTCTACCTACGTCAATCGTATAAAAAAATTATTGTCCTAGGCGGGATTCGATCGCGCGACCTTTGAATTACTGGCCGTGATCGCTACCATGGTGCTACCCCGTGCGGCCGCCGCCGCGATGCTAGATTGACAACATAAACTTGTTTATTTTTAAACATTTCCCCATAATTATAAAATGCCGAAGTTTTGATAAAAGCGGGTGGCTTCATTTTGTTTGGCATCTGAAGCACTATAAATACTGAATATTTGATCAAAATCGTTAGAGCCGTTTTTGAGAAATTTGCATTTTTGTCGTTTTTTATGGGTTTTTAGGGGTAAATTACCCTTAAAAATTAAAAATTCCAAAAAATGAAAAAAAACGCCTGGAGATATTAGGGTTTAGTACCTACATACCAAATTTCATGAAAATCGGACCAATAGTGTCCTCTCTGGTCGTGTATACATACTGACAGACTGACAGACAGACACCACTCTAAAAACACTTTTTTGGGTTCAGGGAGCACCAAAACAAAAAATTCCACTAAAAATATTTTTGGGTTCAGGGAGCACCAACACAGATAATTGCACTAAACCATTTTTTGGGGTTCTGGGAGCACCAAAACAGATAATTCAACTGAAAATTCACATTCGAACATTTTTACGAAAACAATACTTTCTCCATATACTACGTATAGGGTGGAGAATGTAAAAAACATAACAAGTTGACGAAAATATATATAATTCTTGGAGATAAAAATTTTTAAAGTTGAACATGAATTTTCGGTGAACCACTTCAGGGCTAGCCTTGTATAATCACTGATTATACTGTAGTACAAACTCTTATGCTGTGACATTTCTTTATAATCTATGCTATATAATATAATACCAGTAGTACTTGTAACCAATAAAAATTAAAATGGTGAACTAGGACCATTTATTTTGCCTAAAATATAACAAATACAATTATTTTTAGAAAACTCGCGATTCCCGAAAGTAGAGAAAATGAAGAGTTAGTTTACTAAAAATGCTAAGGCTTAAAAAGTATTAGAGATAGCCTACAGCAGTGAAATTTTGCATGCTTGCTCTTTACACATACAGGCACATATTTATGTTTTCCATTATTTAAAGTAGTTTTTATAATTTTAAATTTGTATACAAAATTTAAAAAATTTAAAGTTTAAAAATTTGTAGCGATAAAATTTGAAGAAATAATTTAAAATGAATGCATAACTTTGTTGTCAGTATTATACTCTTTCAAATGACGCTTCAATAATGGTTCTACTACATATAGTTACAAAGCCTTAGCGTTTCATGTGAAACCCTGCAAATCTGTCCAAAAGGGGGGTGGGGTTGGGGGGAGGGGGATAGTTTACAGGTGGTCAAAAAATGGTTATTTTGTTTCAAGTAGACTAATTAGAGATAGTAAAAATTTAAATAGCTCAAAATAATATACCGTTAGGGATTTAGAATTTTCAGTGGGTCCTCCCCTTAAGAAGTGGTAATAGTCTACTCCGAGTCTGGTTAATAGATCAGATCAAGCATTGCAACAGAGTAAGGCTGTAACCTACTGCATCCATGTGTATTGTACTTTGTAGTTTAATCAAGTAAATCTAAATATCAGTATGCATGCAATGCACAATGATGTAAAATATGTTGCTGGATCCTCTGTTGTGTCCTCTATTTTATAATTTAATTTGCACTTTTTGAACCTAGAATTAATTTTTACTACTAATTTTCGGATTTTCGGGGGGGAGGGGGGTTTCCGACCACCACCCGTTGACTAAGGCCTTGCAATAAGAAAAAGGAAAGGTGGTCAGAGAACTATTACCTGTTTGATAGCCTACAATAGGCTTACCTCTTACGGCCATCTTGTGGATACTTGAAAAGATGGATGAGAGATTAATTGATTTCAAGTTTTTATTTATGACGAAGTTAGGACCATTTAAGGCTTTAGCTATCATAGTTTTGACTGTAAGTTGATTATGAATCAATCAGTCAAGACTTCTTAAATTTTAAAATATTTGGACCACGCAGCTAAACCGCTGACGTGAGTTGAGCAAATTTCCAAAATTAAGTTTATAAGCCTATGTTTTAGGGTTTCAACCAACAATTTGGGAAATAGGTCTATTCACGACGGTGCTGAATAGCTGCAAAATGGTTCGTACGCCATTCCGCATATTGGAAGTATCTTCAATACAAAAAGCATTGCGTGCTTCGCACGCCATTCCGCATATTGGGAGTATCTTCAACACACAATGTATTGCG
>JAGFPH010000268.1:394991-407474 GCA_018207615.1 Philaenus spumarius | reverse complement strand
GCATTGCGTGCTTCGTACGCCATTCCGCATATTGGGAGTATCTTCAATACACAATGCATTGCGTGCTTCGCACTCCATTCCGCATGTTGGGAGTATCTTCAATACACAAAGCATTGCGTGCTTCGCACGCCATTCCGCATATTGGGAGCATCTTCAATACACAATGCATTGCGTGCTTCGCACGCCATTCCGCACATTAGGAGTATCTTCAATACACTAAGCATTGCGTTCTTCGCACGCCAACCCCCATCATGGGAGCATTTTCAAAACACAAAGCATTGCGTGCTTCGCACGCCAACCCACGGTAGAATCCACCGCATGGTTTTGAACCGGGTATTTCCATTTTATTTTATGTTCTGATCGGTTTTGGGGGAACCAAGCGAGCTATAAGGTCGCGTAAAAAACATAATGTACAGAATAACATCCTACATTTATATTTGTAGAAAAAACTCAACAAAAAAATTCATTCTCGCAGGAAAAATCTCAAAAAATATTTACTTCCTGTCAAAAAACGTGTTTCCGATTGTTGGGTTTTTTTGGCTAACGAACTCGTCCGAGCGACGTAGACAACTAACAGGTGTACAAAATTTGAACCAAGTCGGACTTAAAATGCGGCCGATATACATGTATATATAATCGGTGCTCATTTGTTACTCCTGACTTTGGGTCTTACCATAAGGGCCACTGCAACAGCTCATTTTTCCTATGGAAATTCGCTAATAAGAATTATTGTTTTATTTCCTTCCCCTCTCCCAAGTAGCTAAATGGGGTTCCGTTATTAAGTCGGACACCATATGACAAAAATGGTTGATGTTACCACTATTATAATACCAACAAGTTATACAAAACAGAAATTCCAATAAAACAAGAGTGAAAATGTTTTCCTATTTTTGTTGAAAGCCTATACAGGGCGTCCGATAAGTAAACAGCCAAACGGTCATCAAATTGCTACAAAAAAGGTGTCTAGACATTTTTTGTTAAAATGTACGGTTTTTGAGTAGTTAATGTTTGAAACTTTCAAACAGCCGCCATTTTGAAACGCATGATTGGATTTCTTGAGATATATCATGGTTAGGTTAAGCTTCATGTCAAGTTTGAACTCGGTCAAACCGTTCCCTAGATATGAATTATTTTGTACAAAAAAACAAAATTACGGATATATTTAAAACTAAGCATTTTCGGGCATATGTTTATATGAACTATTTTCTTATTTTGACCCATATAACCACTCTCCGAAGTTTGGCCGTTTTATCTGACGCCCTGTATAGTCCGGTAAAATTATGAAAAAAATTGCTAAATAGGGAAAAAAATCCCGACGTTTTTAAACTTGGCATCTTAGTTGCTCATTCGAGTGTCCTGTACAACATACTTAAATTCCCCGAAGGTGGGGCGGGGGGGGGGGGTGAGCGGGAGGTTTAGGAGCCATCAAATGTTTTTTTACAGTTTTCTTAAATAACTTGAGAAATATTGCGTTTATCGAAAATTTACAAAATTAAACGACAGTGAATTCTCTTCAAAAAAGGTTCTATACATTTTTCACGTAGTTGCTATAATTGTGAAGATAGAGGCCGTGGAAAATAGGACAAAATTAAAAATCTGACTTTTTGACTTATTATGTACAATTGTACAGTTAACTTAGGCAAAACAGGAGATGAATCCCCGAAGTTTTGAAACTAGTGACTCTTCGAGTGTCCTGTACAACATACTAAAATTCCCCGAAGGGGGTGAGTGGGAGGGGAGTAATTTAACACGTTTACTGCGGCCGGTATGAAAACGTACCAGGCGCGCTCCACGCCTCATGCGGGTGGTAAGAAATCATACCGTTTTGTATTGCAATACAGAATGCATTGCGTGCTTCGCATGCCAACCCCTTTGTTGGGAGTATTTTCAATACACAATGCATTGCATTCTTCGCACGCCAACCCCCGAATTGGGAGAATTTTCAATACACAGTACAATGCGTAATTCGCACGCCAACCCCCGTTTGGGAATATTTTCAATACACAATGCATTGTATGCTTCGCACGCCAACCCCCGAATCGGTAGAATTTTCAATACACAGTACAATGCGTAATTCGCACGCCAACCCCCGTATTGGGAGAATTTTCAATACACAGAGCATTGCGTGCTTTGCACACCAATTTTAAGCCTCTGCGATTATTACGTAGAAAGGTTCAAAAGTAAAAAATAAAATAATTTCTACTCATTTAGACTATAAATATAAACAATAAAGGTCAGCTCCTAGCATGGGAAATACAAAATTTGCGTAGCAGTGAACGTGTTAAAGTTTTTTTTACGATTTTTCTTAAATATTTCGGAAAATATCGAGTTTAGCGAAACACTAATCCTAAATAAATTTTAACTATAGATGGATTTATTAGACGGCGACCTGCGCGGAAAATTTTGCTCATGTAGGAGAGGTAGGTGAAGGTTCCCCACCATCGCGCACCTCGTGCGCCGACGCAACCCCATCCCCCAGTCATATCCTCTTTTCAGATCTCAGCAGCAAATACGAGGTGCGCGGTGGTGGGGAACCTTCACCAACCTTTCCTACATGAGCAAGATTTTCCGCGCAGGTCGCCGTCTAATAAATCCATCTATAGAGTAAATTCTCTAAACTCAATTTTCTATTATTTTTCTGTACACTCAATATTTTTCGTGGCATTTAAGAAAAATTTTAAAAACCCTTTGAATGACTCCCCTTAGACTCACCCTCACCTTCGGGGAATTTTAGTACGTTGTGCAGGACACTCGAATGAGTAAGTTTGCCAATTTTTAAAACTTTCAGATTTTTCCTCAATGTTTTGGCTAAGTTGACTGTACAGTTGTACAAATTAAGCACAATTTTGTTCTATTTTCCACGGAATTTATCTTCAAAACTGTAGCAATTTTGAGAAAAATTAATGGAACCTTTATTGAAGAGAATTCGCTGTAGTTTAATTTTGTATAGGATTAGATTTTCGCTAAACTCAATATTTCTAGAGTTATTTAAGAAAACGAATAAAAAAAACCTTTGATGGCTCCCAAACCTCCCGCTCTCCCCCACCTTCGGGGATTTTTATTATGCTGTACAGGACACTCGAATGAGTAAACATACTCGGGATTGTTTTTTCCTATTTTGACCAATTTGACCGGGCTAATAGACAACAAAACGTTCCCAGACTTTTGTACGAGAAAATAAGAATCACAAATTTAATCAGTATTCCCTTAACTTTGTGCAAACTCCATCTGCAATCCACAAAAATAAATGTTCCAATATTCTAAAACGGATGACTTTTACCGCGACGTTTCGACCAAACTAATAAATCCGACCCAAAAAGGCCGTTTGTTTTATCACAGAGTGGGGGTGGGGGGGGGGGGGGGGGGATATCGCATTACAGGGCGGGTGGGGGGGAATTCAGGAACACAATCACAGTCAAGGTGCAAGGAATATGAAAACAAAATGGCTGACACGGTGCGTGATGGGAAAACGCAACGACCAGAAAACCAAATTCATTGCTTCGGCTGGCAAATAACACGGCCATTAGTCTTGGATACAGCCCCGGCTTGACGGGGAGGAGGGGGCGGGGGTGGATTACGTTTTGTCGAGATTAATGCTTTTCACAGTGTTTAAGAAAATCTTAAATAGGAACGGAGAGAAGACGGTCGGGATTTCATTTGCATATTACGATTAAAAAGTCACTAATAGGATTCGGGGGCGGAGATGAGTGGAGGGTTATTTATGGGCGCTCGGGTCGTTTGTCTCGGCGCTGCGACCCGCACGCATATTTATACGCTCGGGGAAATGACGGAGGGGAAAATAAAAACTAAGCCGAAACTACGGTGAATGTCAACTGCCGAATTTGTATTTGCTTAAACTTAATTTAATTGAAGCTGCAATATTGAATCTATTTGTTGTGAAGAATTCGTGAAACAGTTCCGTTTGTGAAAAATATTAAGGGGGAGGCCCGTTGGTAAATATTATATGAATAGGTCTACTAGTAAGCCATCGTGAAAAATCACAGACAGAATAATTAGACACACATCGGAAATACATAATTTACAAGAATACTATTTATAAACAATAAACTTTATCTAGGCCTACCTAACTATGCTGACGGGATTTTTAACCGGCAAATGTGTACATTTATAATGATTATAAAACTGTAGGTCTATTTGCTAAACATTTAAAAAAATACTATCTTTTAATAGCTTTTTATTTCTCATTAAAATCAAATGATTTAGAAGTTATTAATATTATAGTGAATAATGGAATATATTTAAATGTTATACGAAGATATACAAATGTTTCCGAAGTTAAACAAACAGGTATCTTCTTTAATGATTATATTGATGATAAAACGTTGTATTTATATTCATTTTATGACCTCAAATCTTATAACGTACTTGTAAGCCTAGTGAAAAATCACAGGCTGATTAATTAGATACACATCAGAAATACATCATTTAAAAAACAACATTAAGGAATACTTATCCAGGCCTACATAAATATGCCCGCGGTGATTTGTAACTGGTAAATGTGTACAATAATAAGGATTATAAAACTGTAGACGTACTTGTTAAACATTTTTATTTACAAACGTTATTATATATAAAGAAAGTTAAAAGTACTATCTTTTAATTGCTTTTTATTTTATATTTATAGATCAAATGATTTAGAAGTTATTAATATTATAGTAAACAAATTAATAATCGAATATGTGTATATGTTATACGAAGATGTGTGAATGTTTCGAAGTTAAACGAATATATCTTTTCTTTAAATTTGTATAAACAAATACATTGATGGTAAAACATTGTATTCATGTACAGTTTATAACCTCAAAACAAATATTAACACATATTACATAGCATACATTAGTTATATAACTTAAATTTAAAAAAAATCAACTTCACAAGAAATTATAACGATTGAAGTTGTAAACATAATCCCAAACTATAATCTACACTGGGTTTGTTTAAGTATTACAGATGATGGGTGAAATTAGCTGTTTAGATGACATGTACGAATGTTTAGAAGTTTAAATTTGTATAAAAAAATATTCATGATAAAAGGTTGTATTTATATTCATTTTATAACCTCAAAACAAATCTTATAACGTATTATAGCCTACATTAGTTATTTAACTCATGTTTTAAGAAAATCAACTTCACAAGACTTATATTGATGGAAGTTGTAAACATAACCTCAATTGTTTTAGTATTACAGATGATGGGTGAAATCAGCTGTTATATTATGACGTTACTCACGCACGAACGTACGGACGGACGTACACTCGCTTTTATAGGAGTTGATTGTAGCATAGACTTGTTCTATAACTCTTATTTAAAAAAATAAACTTCACAAGACATTACATTATTGATTGAAGGTATAAACATTACCCCAAAGTATAATCTACGCTTCTATTACAAGTGATGGGTGAAATAAACTGTTATTTTATATTGTTACTCACGTACGTTCTACGTACGGACGTACACTCGCTTTTATAGGAGTTGATATTAGGGCTGCCTGAATCATAAAAGGCGAAGCCACACCGTCTTTGACTAAAATGTTTCAATATAATTATTTATTTACTAATTGATTTTTTTGTGAAAATGTTATGTTTAGTTTTTCTATTAGTCGATATAATGATAGAATTGTAGTGAAATGCTAAATACGGGGACTCACTCCCAGCCCTGTAACAGATAAAACAACTGATTTCAATTAAAAGCTTAGCAACACAATTCTAGGCATGGCCTATTCTGGACCAACACATGTTTATTGAATGCATTTACGATCATTACCATAGCAACCAACTTTGAAAATTTAGAACAAGTTAATTAGTTTTCACAACAAGCAGTCTTTTTTATATTAGGTAAACAAAATCGAAAAAAACAAAAATTAAAAGAAAAAGTCTTTCTCTATTATAATTCAAACATCTGTCTCTTCTTTAAATCTCTTCTTTAAATTTGTATTGATGATAAAAGGTTGTATTTATATATAGTTTATAACATCAAAACAAATATTATAACGTATATTATAGCATTCATTAGATCTGTAACTCATATTTAAAAAAAATCTACTTCAGAATAAATTATAATGATTGTAGTTGTAAACATAACCCCAAACTATAATCGACACTTAGTTTACAGATTATGGGTGAAATCAGCTGTTATATTATATGTTACTCACGTACGTGGGTGCGTATGTTCGTACAATCGCTTTTATAGGAGTTGATACCTATCACTATTAAAAATATGCCACCTTATTATTTACTAGGCCTATTTGACCAGTTTGAAATACTGCTTTATCGTATCATATTTTGGTCATATTTTATAATTTGAAAACTGACTCTCTTCTACATAAAAATAAAAAAACCTCTGTCCTAAACAATCATCATTCCAGTGAAAATATCATAATTTACAGTAATCCGTTTGCATTTGCTTCGGGGTTGGTGAGTCCACTAGTACAAAATAAAACTCAAACGAATACAAAGTAATTAGTCTACGAACTTCTTACACTTTACTTTCAAAATAATGCTGCTACTCCTACGGCGGTATATTTTAGCAGGCAATCTTATCACATAGTTAAATATTTGTAAATATTTAAAATTGTAATATTTGTATACTCTACCTAAGAATATGGACATAATAAATATTTCAAACGATGGGTAATATTTTTTAAAACATTTCATAATTTTCAATAGGAAGTTTGTTAGAAAACAATTTTGAGTATAATTAGGTAACTGAACAAATATTCTAGCTGCGTTAAACTCAAAAAGTTGCAGTGAAAAAAGTCCTATTATTTGGATTTGTTATCTTTCTGTGACGAATTTCGAAGTTTTGATTTTAAAATATTAAATAAGAAAACCAGGAAGGTTAAACAAAAATACTTTACTCTAACAAAACTCGCAATGCATTGTGTATTGAATATTCTCCCAATACGTAGGTTGGCGTGCGAAGCACGCATTGCTCTGTTTATTGAAAATTCTCCCAATATGGGGGTTGGCGTGCGAAGCACGCAATGCATTGTGTATTGACAATATTTCCAATACGGGTGTGCAATGCACTGTGCGTCGTCCTTAGCAGTGAACGTGTTAAAAGGGTTTAAATTCAAATCCCCGGCCCTGACCTGACTCCCCCCGAAAAGTTTTCCTGCCTACGGCCTTGACTCATTGACGAAAATTTTCGATTTGACCGCTTGCCGTAAATTATCTTTTATTGCTAATTACTCGAGTGTTATTATTCCTAGCGTTCTGAATTTATAATGCGTTCTTTAAACTATCATCTGCGACGACTGTGTAAAATTTGAACGAGATTGAATGAAAAGTAAAGAATTTTTGAAAAAACCGTCCACCGAAGAACTATTTTTAGGTTAATTTTTACTATGTAACGTACACCGATCAAGTAATTTTTCATACAGAATGATAAGAATCTGAAACTTTATAGAAAATTTAATTCTGAATTCAAATCCGTTTTAATATTTAGATCCGACAATCCGTTCGTAAGATATAAGCATTTATCTAACATAATGCAATGTTTTTTTAACTGTTCGATACACTAATCATCAAATTATTAATCGATCAAGTTCAGATTTTACAAAATTATCGCATATAACAATATAAAGAACGTATTAAAAAATTCAGAACGATAGGAACAATAATATTCGAGTTATTAACACACAAAGATATTGTGTATAAAATTCGCTTATAATTTGTTTTCAATGTTTCAGTAAAATGTTTATATCTTACGAACCGTTAAACTGATTTAAAATATTATTATTATTAATATTTATAATTAATATCATAATTTCATGTTTGTATACTAACTTTTGTCTATAAAGCAAATCAATCTAATCTTCGTTTATAATAACTCATTGATACAAATTTCAATATGCGACACCCCCATGTAACTTTTTATAGTCATAATCGTTAAATGGTCTAAAAATTAATATAGGAACCTCATTTTTTATAGTATCAACCTAACCTATTTTATCAATTTGTATCGTTTGAGTTACTCGTCTTCATATTTCTTAAATTTGAAATAATTTCTAGCCGAAATTTTCTGTTCATGCCTAGGTCAAACAACGAGTATTTGCGAGCGAAATGAGCTTTTACGCAAGTGGAGCGAGCATGGGTAGCTATAATGCAGGCGCCTCATTATCTGTGCTTATAAAAGAATTCCTGACTGACTGATTCACAACCAACGCACAGCCAAAACTGTAATAGCCAGAGCCTTACAATCAGGGTACCTACATATGTAGAAGTACCCTGTAGAAGTACCGTAAGGAATATTCTGCAAAATATTAGTTTTAAAGGTTGAAAATGTCAAAATACGAGTTTTCACTTCCAGCCATATAACAGGTAAAACAGCTGATTTGAATGAAAAGCTAGCGGCACAATTCTAGGTGTGGCTTATTCTGAATAAATACACGTTTGTTGAATACATTTTACATTCATTACCAACCAAATTTGAAAATTTAGAATCGATTAATTATTTTTCATAAACAAATTTTTTAGGTTAGATTAACAAAATGGAAACAAATAGAAACAAATCACAAACGAAAGACGCTTACTGTATTATAATTCAAACATCGGAATCTGTTGTTACATATTAAAAATAAATCAGCTGATTTGGATCATAAGCTAAACGCAATTTAATTTTATGTTAGACCTATAATACCGAACCATCACACGTTTCTTCAAAGCATTTAGATTTATTACCATGGCAACCAAATTGGCAAATTCAGAATCAGGTAAGTTCTTCACAACCAACTGTGTTTTTTTTATGTTAAGGTTGGCAAACACAAACCCCGAAAAAGGCTTACTGTATCATAATTGAGAATCAACCACTATTAAAATTATGCTAAAATTTTTACCAGGCCTATCTGACCAGTTTGAAATACTGTTTTATTGTATCACATTTTGGTAATATTGTATAACTTGAAAATTGCCTCTCTTCTTTATAAAAATAAAAAATCTCTGTCTTAACCAATCGTCGTTCCCGTGAAAATATCATGGTTTACAATAATCTATTTGCATTGGCTTTGCCGCGGTGGTTGGCGGGCGAAGCGAGCTGTTGACAGAGTACTCTAGTGTACAATCCAATATACTGTAACGAGAGGACTTAAGGCCGTTTGGATATTCATTGTAACCTGTAACCAAAGTTTAACATACCGCCCATAATTAACGCGCATAAGAACAGTCTTAAATAAACAGTAGCGAACTCTACCGTCTGTGCGTAGAACTAACAAAGATTAGCCACCACCTTATCTATTTCTTATATCTTGAGCTAATCTTAACAAATGTTTCGCAATGAATCACCTGTTTCAGTTACCGCCTGAACTCAGTGTAGGTATTTCATCGACCGCGTAAGACCAATAAATGGAGCATAGCTAGTCGGCCAGTGAAGCCGAGCTGTCCGCCTGACCCAGACAAGATGGCGGCGGATAGGCATGACTCATCCTAGACGCGAGCGTCAACGCCAGTAACTCTAGCCTTTGCTATTGTCATTCGCACAGGGAACCTGCCATATTTTTTCATTGTCTTTATGTCCTATACTTTTTCAATATAACATTTATATACGACAATTTCAGGTAATGTAAGAGAAGATTTTATTTTCAAAGTATTTTCGGATCTCTACCCACTTAATTTTAATATTATGTCAATAGATACTAAACAATTTGTATTAAATAATGCCAGGCTTAATTAATGCTTTTCAGTACAATCAATATTTCTAGTCCACTAATTAAAAATTGTATTACAATATCTAAAATTAAAAAAAAATAATTGAGATGCCATAAAATATTAAACGGTATTTCAGGAATGAAACCTTTCCCGTTAAAGTACCAGACATTAACAAAAACTAAACTATGTTTATTGATATAGTATTAGTAATATACTAGTTATCACAAAAATGTCATTACAGTAGTTGTTAATACAAATATGCATGCAGTATCTACAACGAATTTGCCATACCAACACTTGTAGGTCGATGGGCGGAACGCTCTTTCCGCCGCGGCAAAACTTTTTAACTTTAACTGAGTTATCTATGAAACTAAAGGAGCAAAATAAAAAAAATAGGATTAGTAAAATTCAGTTTTAAGGCTACAATTTCCACCATTTTTAACGTACCTGACCAAAAAATAAAAAAAGTAGTAGCAATCGAACTTTTTTATGTCATGATTAAAACTGTATGTAAAAAGTTAAAGTTATTTTTGTGTTAAAAAGACTTTAAAGTAGTGTTATTTGATTTTTAATTCCTTTCATTAGCACCCACAACTTGTCAACTTTACACTTTACACGAAGTTTCAAAATTTTAACTTTACTCTAAGTATGTTAAATCACAGGTTGAGTGAAACGAGAGCATTATCATAATTCAAAGTTGAGAACGCCGTTTATGTCTTTCTGACCCAGACAAGATGGCCGACCTGGCTTCACCCGCTATAGTGTTAGCTTTATAGGCATGCTCCATCTATTGGTCTTATGTGGTCGATGAGGTATTTGAGGTTATTTTCGTTGAGTGTATTTTGTAACCAAATTAGTATTGTACTAACAGTTATATCATAGTGCTATGTTCTGTGTTTTAATAGCAATCAGTTAAACGAATGATCTGAAGTGTTTTTATTGGTTTGGCCAAACGTTTATTTTGAAGAACTACCGTCAAATTACACGTAAGTTGCCCTTACTCGACATTTGCACAATAAGCTTACCTGTGAATCTCAGGTTGCAAATCTTTGCATAAGACTATCTAGGGTAATTGACTTATTGAAAATTAAAGCAGTGTCTTAGTTCGGAAGTACTTCTTCTAACATACTATGGCCTATTCCATTCAATGCTAATGTATGGTGTACGACTCTAGGGCAATTCGGGTCCTTCAGGTAGAGTTTTTATATTGCAAAAAAAAACTATAAGGCACATTATTGGGTTGTCAAATGGACAATCCTGTAAACCCAGTTTTTGTAAACTTGGGATTATGACTTTGCCTTGCCTATATATATATATATATAAACCAATATGAGAGACTTGGTTACAATACTAGAAACAAATGTGATATTATAGGTCCTAGTATAAACTATCTAAAACGCATAAGAGTTATTATTACCAACAGTATATGCTATTTAATAAACTGCCTCTGCATATAAGAACTTTGCCAGGAAAAACCTTCAAAATTATAATTAAAAAATGGCTTAAGCAAAAGGTGTTCTATTCGGTGGAGGAATTCATGGATTGTGATTTGATTGATATATAATTATGTACATGTAGTGTGAAATGATGTATTGTTCTCTAATCCAATATGACTGTTGCCTATTGCATGTACAGTATTATGTTTAACGGCAATAAAGCTATTATTATTAGTTTAACCAAAAATAGGCGTAAATTTACTTTTTTAGGCGACGAAGGCCTTTTTCTTAGGAAATAGAGTAGTGGTGCCAAGCTAAGCACAATCTATTATTGAATGTTTAATGCGGGTATAGTTTAATGCGGGTATGTGACAAAGGCTACAAGTTAGAACTTCAGGCAAATTTTTTAATGCTTTCATTTCTGTTATACAAAATAACTTAATTGATGGTACTAACATATGTTTACAAAGTGGAAACATACTGTTACTAGAGACTGTAAGTTAGAAATTCAGGTTTTTAGCCGAATTTTCGAAGAAAATAAGAGCTATTACACTCGACCCAACTTGAAAACGGTTGGTCGGAGAAGGCTAAAATTTGGTTTCTATCCGTTTCAGACCATTTGGAGACTATACCCAAAAATCATTACTTTATATATATATATATATGTTTTATTCCCGGATTTTTAAGGGGTAGTAAAAATGCTTCAAAATTTCTGATTTTTTGGTCAAAGGGCCTTAGTGCGATTCTTCAAAAGGTACTTTTTTTGTTTTTCGATCCGTTTCAAAATGGCGGAGTTATACAGTTTTTTCGTTTTTGGGTAGGAATTTGAGGGGTAGTTTTTTACCAACCTTGCTAAAAGGTAGTAAATATGCTTCAAAAATGATGAATTTTTTGTGAAAGGGTCCTTGTAGGATTTGAAAGGTACATATATTTTTGTTTTTTGAATTGAAACAAAATGGCGGCCTATTTGTAGTAAACCCAAAATGGCAAAGTTAGAGCGAGGAAATTGCATGATATCTCCCTCTCATAAGCCCAAGTTCAATTTGTGAGTTATATGAGTCGAAAGGCAATTAAATTTACTATAACCTTGTGTAAAGGTGTTTTAGGTACACCTCCTGGAACAAGGAACAAAACTCATATAAAGATCCCAATAATCGACTTTTTCGCTATTTTTGCACGTTAATTGCGCATTTTCGCCCACTCATAAGCCCGAGTACATATTGTGAGTTATACCATTCAAAAGACAATTAAATTTACTATAATCCTGTGTAAAGGTGTTTTAGGTACACCTCCCGGAACAAGGAACAAAACTCATATAAAGATCCCAATAATCGATTTTTTTACTATTCTTGTACGTTAATTGCGCATTTTCGCCCACTCAT
>JAGFPH010000268.1:372103-391656 GCA_018207615.1 Philaenus spumarius | reverse complement strand
CAAAATCAACTTGGTATTTTAACATCTTCTCACATACAATGAAGAACACTCTACTCACACACATTCATAGACAAATATATTAACAGTGAAGAACACTATAATATGGTCATGGCCATGTATCTATATAACCACCAAAGGTCTCTTCCTGAAGCAGAATGTTTATATGTTTTAGGAACAGTGAATCAGCCGCAATGCAACAAAGTGTTTATTTGTATGCATTTTATTAGAATATAGAATTATGTATTTTATTTTGTTTATGATGTATGTATTTGGAAGTATTAAAAGTTTGTACCAATATAGATTACAGTTTTTTTATGATCATGCTTTATTTTATTATATTACACAATATTATCAACTTACAATCAGCCATGGGACATACATACTGAAGAGATGGTGAATTAAAAGTTTGCATCACACAGTTTGAAACTTAATAGTCTTTTCCATTAAAATCAGTTAGCAAAAACTTAATTTAATTGAAAACCTTGCATGAAATATGAATAAAATAAATAACTATTAAATTTACTTGTTTTAAACTTAGTTATTCCGTGGTAAAAATTCGGCTATAGTAATGCGGCATTGCTGCTTACGCTTTTTTTTTATTTTCAACGATTCAAAATTCATCGATATAACGAATACATTTGGGCCCTTGTTATTGACCGAGCGTAAGCGAGGTCTCCGTTTTAACTCGACCGTTCGGCATTTCGTCTGTGTGTCTGTGTGTCTGTCTCACGATTACGGCCAAACGCCTTGACCGATTTTGATGATTTTTTGCATGAATGTTCCTTATTCCTAGGCCGAGCCATGTATATATAAGGTTTTTTTCCATTTTTATTTTTAACCATTTAAATTAAATAAAAATGGCGGCCGGACCATTTCTCTCAGTGTAAGCATTTTTCCAAAGCCAGTTTGTGGCTTAACCGTAAGTCGAATTTAAAAACTAATAGTATTTTGCCAATAGCAAATTAAATTTTAAACAAAACTGTATTCTAGATTTTTCCGTATCTCTAACGGTAAGCTCACAAAATGGCCGTAAACTTCGAATTTGTTAAAAATCGTCCAAGTTTTTATATTTCAACCATGTTTTTATACGTTTATTCTAAACCAATTCAAAAGTGTTCCATTGCTTATTTGTAGATAAAGGTTTAAAGAATTCATATATGCCAGTAAAAAAAATTATTGAAGTAAAATTAAGAAAGTTATTAGCTCAAGAAACAATCACGTTCAGTAACGAAAGGAAAATGTTTAACTTTAGGCCTACATAAAAAGTAGTAAAATTATTGTAATTTTTTTCATAAATGTAAAAAAGTTTCGTAATTTAGTTCTAAATAGAATTGTATAAAAATATTTATCAATTTCAAATTTCTTGTTTTGAAAACACCAGTTTTTATGTTCCTACTACAAGACTGCTATCAAAACTAGGCCTGTTTTGAATAGTAATTTAGGAATATATCATTTGCCCAAAAATGACATATTATTATAAGAAAGTGTATAGGATAAATTAAAGAATTGAACTGTATACCTGTAAATTATCATTGTAAATTTCATAAAAGTATTTGACTTAGCTTTACTTGAATTAAAAAATGAGATGAAACAAATGAAACCTCGCGGCGATAAAGGACATACAAAAAATGACTGTAGGACACCATGGGAAGTGTTGGTACATGGGTTGAGATCACTAACACGACGTTTTAACATCGTTTGTTTTCATTATTTCTAATATTGGAATATGATATGGAACTTAAGTTAACTTATGATACATTGTTAAGTTTGAGTTATTTAAGTATGTAAATATTTAATTGTATGTTGTCCCTTTATAACGCGATATTTTTAGCTATCTTACGCATTATTAACCTAAATAAAACACAATGCCTCTAAAAGAAAATCTTTAGCAGTTAAAGCTCAAGAAAAGAAATAAAAACGAGAACTAGAAATCCCGGAATCGCGGGAATTGTAAATAATGTTTCACTGGCTAAACCCTGTGCTTACTTCCTTACTGGCACACTATTTTTAACCTAAGCTCAAAACCACATTTGTTATTTCAACGAGTGAGGTCTACTGTTCACAGAACTACTAGTACACATAGGATTGATTTAATGTAGTACACATAGGCCTACCGAATCGTGAACATCGATGTATATTGAATATCCGTAGTTTGATGTAAAGTATGGTAAGTATTTATTGACCGATTATTTCTGTATTTCAGTATTATTTCGTTCGTCTGTGTGTCTGTCTCACGATTACGGCCAAACGTCTTGACCGATTTTGATGATTTTTTGCTTGAATGTTCCTTATTCCTAGGCCGAGGAATGTATACATACAGTTTTTTCCATTTTTAATTTTTAACCCCTTAAATAAAATAAAAATGGCGGCCGGACCGTTTCTCTCAGTGTAAGCTTTTTTTTAAAAACTAGTTTGTGGTTTAACCGTAAGTCGAATTTTAAAACTAATAAAATTTTGCTGATAGCAAATTTGATTTTCAACAAAATTGTATTCTTCATTTTTTCCGTATCTCTAACGGCACTCTCACAAAATGGCCGTAAACTTCAAATTTGTTAAAAATCGTCCAAGTTTTTATATTTCAACCCTGTTTTAGTTTTATACGTTTATTTTAAACCAGTTTAAAAGTATTCCATTGCTTTTTTGTAGATAAAGGCTCAAAGAATTTATTTATGTCAGTAAAAAAATGATTGAAGTAAAATTAACAAAGTTTTTAGCTCAAGAAACTAGCATGTTCAGTAACGAAAGGAAAATGTTCAACTTTAGGCCCACATAAAAAGTAGTAAAGTTTTTTTTGTAATTTTTTCATAAATGTAAAATAGTTTCGTAATTTAGTTCTAAATAGAACTGTATAATTTCAAATTTCTTATTTTGAAAACACCAGTTTTTATGTTCCTATTACAAGACTGCTAACACAACTTGGCCTATTTCGAATAGTAATTTATGAATACTATTTCCTTTGCCCAAAAATGACATATTATTATAAGAAAGTGTATAGAGAATAAATCAAAGAATTGAACTGTATACTTGTAAATTATTATTTCATAAAAGTATTTGACTTAGCTTTACTTGAATTACAAAATGAGATGAAACAAATGAAACCCCGCAGCGATAAAGGACATACAAAAAATGACAGTTGGACAGCGTGGGAAGTGTTGGTACATGGGATGATATCACTATCACGACGCTTTAACATCGTTTGTTTTCATTATTTCTAATATTGGAATTTGATATTGACATTGATAAGTTTTAGTTATATTTAAGTATGTAAATATTTAATTCTATGCTTTCCCTCAATAACACGATATTGTCAGGTACCTTACGCATTATTAACCTAAATAAAAACTGGAACTAGAAAACCCCGGAATCGCGGGAATTGAAAAATAATGTTTCACTAGCTAAACCTTCTGCTTACTTCGTTACTGGCACACAATTTTTAACCTAAGCTCAAAACCACATTTGTTATTTCAACGAGTGAGGTCTACTGTTCACAGAAGTACTAGTGTATTACAGAATTTTATAAAATGAAAATTGCGTGTGTTGGTGTTTTGTTATATATGTCTATACTAATATTATAAAGAGGTAAAGTTTGTTTGTTTGTATGTAGGGGGTAATCTCTGGAACTACTGAACCGATTGAAAAAATAGTTTTACTAATAAAAAGCTACACTATCCCTGAGTAACATAGGCTATAATTCATTTCGATAAAAACATTTTTTTATTTCAATATTCGTAAATTTAGTCGGAAAAAATTCTTAGGTTAGTCCTAGACTGGTAAACCAACACGTGTATTTACATTTATTACCATAGCAAGCAATTGAATAAAATAACAGACAGCTGCTGTTTGTTCTAATATTTTCATTAACACCTGATTTTAAACTTTGAAGCAATTATTTGTTTTTTCTAACTTATAGGTTAGGTTTTTATTAAAGTGTAGAACTGAGCCTTGCCGGTTCTTTAAACCTTTATTATAACTGCTGTTATAAAATGTACGAAATAATTTGATTTGATCATTAAACATTATTTACCGTCTTAGCTTTGGGGTTATTATTAATCCTTTATTATAAAGAAAACATAACATTATCATGCGTATTTTCCAACGGGGTTCCAAAGGGGGGTTGGCGTGTGGAGCACGCAGAGGTTTCCCCTAGTATTTTATAAAGAGATGTTAAGTTGTAGGATAGCGGAGTTCGGCAATCGTGTTTATTAACGTTTAGTCCGATGTCATTGAAAAGATAGCCTACGTCTAATATTTCCCAAGTTAAAAAGGGGACTTGCCACGAGGGAAAAAAATTTGTTTACATTTTTTTATTATTGATTATTATTTTTCAGAATGTGCAGAATAACGTAGAATTTATTTTTATTTTTTTTAATTCAAGTAGTTTTTTTAGTTTGTTGGTGAACAAAATTATTGTTTTTACCCAGACACTCTGGTATTCATGAAAAACGTTGGTTTTGAATGACTAAACGGTCGAAAGCAGTTCAGATATTATCATACATAGCCTATACATTTTATGAATTAAAGTTTCTCACGTTGGCTACTCTGTGTTTCTGTTTAGTGCCTGAGAAAAAAAAAATAGTTTGACATTTTGACATCAGCTGTTGTTTGTTGTTGCTTGCCCAGGTCATTACTGAGCTAAGTTCTACGACTTTGATGTGCTACCGCTTTTTTCTATATCGGTATTTATTTTGTTTGTTTTTTTTTCAAAGGACGTAAACTGATTAATTTTTTTATCTCCATGTTTGATGCAAATGTGTTGCTTAGCTACAAAAACAAATAGGCCTACACAGGGCCGGATTTAGCACTTTGGCGCCCCTAGGCCCAATAATTTTTCCGCTCCCAAGTCTGGTTAAAGTTACTTCCCCAAAAACCTTGATTAAAAAATTATATCAGGCCTATATGTTAATTGCAAACACCACTCCGCGATGCAATTTTATCATTGCAAGTTTTTTGAGTAATTTACTTGGTTCTGGGCTTAACAAAATGCCGTCTTAAAACACTTTTAGTAATTTTATGTATTAAATAGTGAGCTCACGTTTGTGGGACTGAAACAAAACTATCCAATCCACAGAGCATTCGAGCAACAAAGCATGGCCATTGCTATGTTAATAACTTAGGTTTTATTCAATTTAGTCATTTGAGCAAATAAATAAAAAAACTCTGTAATACATTATAAAATAGGTTTAATCTCAGAAACACAGCTTACATGAAGTATTTTGATAACGTGACACAAAAACTGTGATATAAAGTAAAACTAGATATTTTGTATGTTTTCTTAAGGCAATAGATCTACAGTAGAATGGACGATAGCTGGGGAGGGGTCAATGATTTTTTTTGTAATCAATTCAAAAAATATCTTAAGTTATGGCTATTTATTTTTATTTCTAGATATTTTTTAAATATTTTTTTTCTCTCGGCCGTGCGCCCCCTGGGAGCTTGCGCTTATAGGCCCGGGCCTACCGGGCCTGTTGGAAAATCCTCCCATGGGCCTGCAACTCTGTGGACACTAACCCTGTTATAAATAGCAAACAAGTTTTAGACTTTGCACGTCTGTAGGCCTATATAGACTATGTTTAGGCTAAGCATAGGCCTAAAACTATGCCAGTTGCAGTCAAGTGCTCATATCTTGCTAATAAATTTACTGTTATTCTTTATAAATCAATAATCTACTGTCATAAGTGTCATAATGGTATAAACTGTAAGGGCAATCATGAAATCATGGATATTTTCAGTTTTTCTCCGTTTACCAAAAATTAGGTTTTTTGGACTTTGATGTAACTAACTTTTCTCAGCATCTAATAAAGATATTGATGCCAAATTTTTTGTGCTTTCCTACAACATGGTCTCCTAGTGGGCTACATGAGAATTTCAAAAATTCCTCTTAATTTCCTAAAAAATATTTTATGAAAATTTTAACCGATAAATTACCTACAAATTATTTTTGAAATGGTAAAAAAAATACTTAGAAATAAAATTTTACAAAAATGTCATGCAGTGCACTAGATAAAAGTATGATTAAACATTTTTTTTAAATGTAATGCCCTAAGTCTTATGATTATTGAGAAAATGTGCATACAGTTAACATGGAGTAACATAGGCGTGGCAAATCCCCTTAATTACTTTAAATTTTCTAAATCATATTTCTATTTTCATTTATAAGACGTTTAGAAATAGAATTGAACGTTACAATTACGTATTACAACATTTTCTTGCGTATAGGACCTACGTTGGCACCTCTGCAGCAATATGGCGTAGTGTCGTAATGTAAACTTTCGCATAAAAATTATTTGGAATGCGATGTCTCTTATTAGATATAAGACATTACATTAGATATTAGATATTTTTGCACTACTAGATATACGATAATCTATATAAAATAAACATACGGTAGGCCTACATATAAATATACACCTATTCAACTTTTCAAAATAAACCTAAGGTTCTGATATTTCATTCATGTAATATAACTTAATTATTACTTTATTTCAATTCTGAGGTAAAAGTTTATCCACTGTTTTCTTAAAATTTTTGTGTTTGCAATTTTGTTTGAAATATAAAAATCATCTTGTCATTTTTATAGGCCTATAATATGATCAATTGTAACCGAAACAGTAATAATACACCGTGTTTATGACGAATATCATACAAACTGTATACAAACTGTATACAAACAAGTGTTTTTTCTTAAACATAACCTTTTTTGATAGGGGTTTAAGAAATAATTTTTTTCATAAACACAATTACATATATTTTGATAAAAAAAATATTTTTGATTTTTCTTCAATAGTTTTAGTATAATGCCTATTTTTTCCAACACGAAAAATAACTACAAATTATTTTCTCGATAGTCGGGTCAAAAAAGACCCGAGAATAGTGAGTAGGCCTACATGGTAAAAAACCTGGATAGCAGTTAAGGGTCAAATGGCCCCCTTAAAAACACAAACGCCTTAAAGTAGTAAAAAAAAAACATGAAAAACATTGTTAATCAACTATTTCAAGGAATTGATAAAAGTTTTTATTACAAAAACCTCTAATTGCAATTTTTATTTATTTTGAAGTGGTAGTGTTGTACAGATTTTTAAATATTTTTAAAACGTTTCAAACCCCATATAGTTTCAAGTAAAAACTGTCATTGCAATAATAAAATTGTTTTAGTAGTAGCAAGTTTTTTAAAATAATCTTCCAAAAATATGTTTTCTGAATACATGAACAATATTATGTTTGTTGGACGATATGATGGTTGTTATCTAAAGCCAAATACCACTCACTCACTCACTCACTCACTCATCACGAAATCTCAAAAACTACTGAATGGATTGGAACGAAATTTGGTATGTAGCTTCCTCTAGGGCCATAGGTGCTCACTAAGAAAGAGTTTTAAAAAATTCGAAATCTTAGGGGGGTTTGGGGGGATTGTCAAAGTTACTAAATCACGATTTCTCCAAACCTACCAAACGGATTGGAACGAAATTTGGTATGTAGCTTCTTCTAGGGCCATAGGTGCTAACTAAGAATTTTTTTCACAAAATTCGAAAGTTTAGGGGGGTTTAGGGGGGACAAAGTTACTAAATCACGATTTCTCTAAAACTACTTAACGGATTGGAACGAAATTTGGTAAGTAGCTTCTTCTAGGGCCATAGGTACTCACTAAGAAAGGGTTTAAAAAAATTAGAAAACTTAGGGAGGGGGAGTTAGGGGTCAAAGTTACTAAATCACGATTTCTCCAAAACTACCAAACGGATTAGAACGAAATTTAGTATGTAGCTTCTTCTAGGGCCATAGGTGCTAACTAAGAAATTTTTTCAAAATATTCGAAAGTTTGGGGGGGGGGACAAAGTTACTAAATCACGACTTCTCTAAAACTACTGAACGGATAGGAATGAAATTTGGTATGTAGCTTCATCTATGGCCGTAGGTGCTGGCTAAGAAAGGGTTTAAAAAAACTTGAAACCTTAGGGGGTTTTAGGGGTCAAAGTTACTAAATCACGATTTCTCCAAAACTTTTTTCTAATACTAATCGTGCTAGAGCACGTAGGGAGTCTGTCAAAAGACACAATGCTAAATATCCCGCTGTAAATCGCGAGGCTGTCAAAAAACACAATAAAAAAATCCTGCCGTGCATCGTGAGGCTTCCAAAAAGTACAGTCAACAAAATACCCAGGTCAAAACGGCTGCCGTTCAAAAATACAGTTCTAAAAGATGTCACATGAAGGTGCTTCCATGGTCTGAAAAATCAATGTCAGGGTTTCACTACAACTGCAACACCGATTATCACAAAGATAAAACAGTTGAACTAGGTCCTACGACCACATGTAAATGGTGTACAGCTATGAAGTGTTATAAATGGCATGGTTTAGAACCTACGATTCATATCCTTATGACACAAAATTACCATCATTTGTCGCATTCCTTTCACCAAAATAATTATGCAATAGCGAAACATTGCCGGGTCAGCTAGTTCTTTATAATTTTGCAGAATAACTTTGTGACCCAATTAATGTACAAAGCCTACAGACAAACAAAAAAAGACACCACTTGAGAGCTTTAACCGTGCTATTGTGACCCCATTTCGGACCTTCATCTCGGTTTAATACAGAAATAAAATTAATTCCAAAACCGTACACGCTTAATTCAACCGCGACAAAACCAAACATATAACTTACACGGAATTGCCTCCACCGTATCTGCTTTTGCAGCGTGTGAAACTCACCGTTTGTCGGTGTTTTGTGGGTGTTGATTCAATAATTGTGAGTGTAAAATACCCAGCAGGGGTGTTAAGCACTTCACAGTTTGTAAAAGGCCACCCTAAGCACCCCCTACACACTAGCGGCATTTTGACATCCCTTTGGTCAGGTGCAGGTACCGTCCTGTCAAAAGTTTTACAACTTGGGGTCTGACTTTTACAAATATCACTGCATCGAGCACAGAGCCGGTATAAGAAATCAACCACAATGAAAGCCAGCGTACGTAGGAACGTGAGTGACAATGTAGTACAGCGCATGGTCGCGTGTGAGATATAATTTTAACTATAATTTTAAGTACAACTAAAAACTTACCGTCCAATAGTCAAATTGCAGCGTCCTACGACGACCGTTTCGGCTATTCAGCCATTATCATGTTTAGGACAATGTCCTTCGTCAATAGTGAATTATAAAAATAAAAACACAATACATGAAACACACTGACACACACGAATGTACAATTACACGCTCGCACATTTTTTTACATACATCTAGTGGGCCCACTAACGGACTGCTGGTGTTACGTCTGCGTATGGTTCTTATCTACATTTGTATTTGCATGTAATTAAATCTGTAATTGTACATTCGTGTGTGTCAGTGTGTTTCATGTATTGAGTTTTCATTTTTATAATTAACTATTGACGAAGGACATTGTCCTAAACTTGATAATGGCTGAATAGCTGAAACGGCCGTCTATGGACGCTGCAATTTGACTATTGGACGGTAAGTTTTTAGTTGTACTTAAAAAACAATAGTCGGTATGGCGAAAATAAACAATAACAATATAATTTTAAGGGCGTACATTACGTTATTGAGCGGCTGTCAACAATATCTTCGATTTAAGATTATATAAAAGCTCTTTTCGCTCATCATCTGAATTACTGTCTGCTGTAGGGACGGCCATCTTGGATTTTTATCCCGTAAGAGCAATGTTAATTTGAAACCATTTATTTCGTTTATTTTTCATCATAAAATTGTTTGCAAAGTCTCGTTTTTACAACAGCCACAATACGCATCCGTTTTGCGTTTCACATTTTTTAAATCCCTTTCATTTGTCAGTTTGTTGGTAATTGGCATTTTTTAAGTATCAAGTTTGATCATTTTTCTTTACACAATATAAAATGTATAATTAAAGGCGAATCGAAAGCCGGATCCACAATTTTATAAAGTATATCCAGTTTTTTTTTCAGCACTCAATTACAAAAGATGGCTTTATAAAGTGGTTAAATGAGGCAATGACAGCTGCAAGAAATGCATTGTTTATATATGACTATAGTGTGAAGTGCTGGCGTCGTCGGTTTATTTCTCGTTTACTGGAGCAGTCCCTTAAGAGAATTTTGAACTAAACGAGATAATTTATTAGCACCCTATGGGTAAATATGATTTTTATTGGAATCAATATACCAATGTGAGATCTTTTGCCAGCAGGATCATAAACATTGTGGAAAAGTCTTCAAATTTACCCCCTCTAGAAGGGGGTTGTTGGAGTTTTGGATGGAAATGGTACAAACAACTGTGTTAAGAAACAACTTTTACATTTAATGTATCGGTATATTAGAAATGTTGGTCAATCTCTTTCTTTTTTTCGCAAAACGCAAATTTTTGGCCTTTTAACCCCCATAACTACCCACCCTTAAGGTCGCGAAAGAGGTGTTCAATGTCTCAAAATGTAGGTGATGCCATGAACAATACAAAAAATTGCATATACGACTTTTGTATTCCAATTGTTTCATTTAAAATCCACTGTTACCGTTTTAACCCTATGTTTTTTAATTTGTTGCGTTTTCCCCCCTATATAACGCAGACTCTAAAGCACTTACAAGTCATATGGGGTCTTAAAAAAGTCAATGTGTGCGGTCGTGGGACCCCCGTCAGAACGAAGTTCATCAAGCCTTTTCTTCAATTCTTTTACCAGCCTTAACGACGACATACACAAATAATTTTAACCTTTCAATTGCCGTTTATTATTACAGTAAAAAATTCCAATCATCCGAACTCCAACTATCCAAATCGCTGATTATCCGAATCGCGTTCAGAATTTCAGAAAATAATTAAGACGGGAACGTACTGCGATTTGCAAAATAATGATTCCGTCTACGCGCGCTATTGCACATAGGCTTAAAATTTGCGTGCGAAGCACTCAACGTTCTGTGTATTGAAAATACTCCCAATATGTGGGTTGGCGTGCGAAGCACGCAATGCATTGTGTATTGAAAATACTTCCAAATACGGGGGTTGGCGTGCGAAGCACGCAATGCACTGTGCGTCAGCCGCTTCTCATAGTGTTCAGTGTCAAGCTCACATGTGCGTCCTTAGCAGTGAATGTGTTAACGCGATGATAGTACTCAAACGTTAAAGTTATAAAATGTGTATACGCGACCGTAGTGTATGCGGATAGTTTACTGCAATCACGTAAACGCGAAGCCAATCCCAAAAAAGTTAAAAATTCAATTATCCGAATTTTTGATTATCCGAATGGGGTCCGGTCCCAATTGATTCGGATAACTGGAGTTCTATTGTAGCTTGTTTTTTATACAAATATTTGCTGTTTTCATACGTTTAATGTTATCGTAATAAACTTGTAGAATTAATTATAACATCAAAACTAAGATGGTAAACACAGTTAAATGTCCATTCATTGTAAATACGTTCAATAAACATAAAATGTTGGTTCACCAGTCTGTTCCTAACCTAAAATTATTGCGTGTATGTTTAATTTATTTTTCTTGGCTTAACGGCAACATACATACAATAATTTTATGTTAGGCCTAGACTTAAAATTACTTTATATCCTAACCTAAAATTATTGTATGTATGTTGCCAAAGGCAGGTAAAACAAATTAAATAGCCTATACACACAATAACTTTAGGTTGGGCCTAGACTGATGAACCAACATTTTATGTTTATTGAATGTATTGATGATAATATCTGAACTACGCCGGACGGAACGATCGTCTCTTAATTTAAATTGATGAACCAAATCACTTGTTTCTTGAATGTAATTACGTTTATTGCCATAGCAACCAGTTTGATAACGCTTTTTCGTTACGCGTATTTTCTATTTGCAATTTCCATAGCAACCAATTAAATAACGCTTTTTCGTTACTCGTATTCTATATTTATCATTGCCATTTGTCATAGCAACAAATTAATAACAGTTTTTTCCGTTACGCATTACATTTTCTATTTGTTAACTCCTACCGCAACCCGCGTTAAGAACTTCGTTCCAAAAAATACATTTTCTTAAGCTACAACTTTCCCTTTTCTTGTTTGTTAAAAAATCCACCGTTTTCCCCCTAAAGCAAAAGCCCGTTTTTTGTACCCTTTCAACAATTTTTCTAATCGATAACTGAAAACAAGTACTGTTTTTCCTAGAATTGATAACTACAAACATGGGCTGATTTAACAGTCGATGGATATTTAATGGTAGACGGCTGAGCCAACAAAAAAAAAACAGGTTTTTGTAGATATAGGAAACAGCTAAGCAGTGATGTAAGTAACACTTTTGTAAAACGAAATTTACCCTGTCAAAAGACGAGTTAAAAACGACTCTTTTCTTCTGTCATGAGACCTACGTCACTCAATTTCTTTTTTAATTTTTTAGTCGACTTGTATACTGTATTTTGTAATAAACCACATACAAAATTAATCTACAGAATGTTTCTAGAAGTGTTATATTATATGACTTACATTATTATTATAAAAATGAGAGCAAAGGACTAAAATTTAGGGTTGCCACGTCTGGGGCTAATCAACCGCTATTATTGGCGAACTTCCATATCAAAGGTGAGCTGTTCCAGTGACTGTAATGGTGAGATCTAAGGTCGGGAGCAATCAATGAGCACATATTATAGTTACCTGAACAAGTTTTGGGGTGTCATTAAACAAGTTTCACTCTACCGCGTTTTACGTCCGATTTGGTAAAAATTTGGTACACACGTTGGTTCTATAAGTCGCTCGGACGATTTCGTCAGAAAAAATCAAATAACCTGAAGCACGTTTTTTACAGGAAGCAACGTTTATTTGAGATTTTTCGTACAAGAAAGAATATTTTTTGGGGTTCTAACTAAAAAAATAAATACGGGATATTATTCCGCACATTTTGTTTTTTTTTTTACACGACCTTATAGACCGCCTTGTTCCCCCCAAAATCGGCCAAAAAGGTAAAATTAAAAAGTTAAAAAAGTAAAAATTAAGTATCCAGTTAAAATACACGTGGGACATCTTCTGTTCCGAAGCCATTGGCCGTCGCCCGGGACGAAAGCTCGGAGAGTGGTCAATGAGTACCGATCATAGTCCCCGGAATACGTTTAGGTTTACCATTCAAAATTTAATATACATACTGCCCTGCTAAGGAAAAAGGCAGTAACTACAAAATTTTCTATTTTTCAATTTGAAAATATGTTTTGAGGTCGAGGATTCCGAAAAACACACTAAGAAGGCCCTATCTGCAGCCGTTGCTGAGATATGAGGGGTGTCATTGGCAGTATGTACACCATTTTAAACCAAATACTATGCAAGACAGCAGTATCTGCAACCCTGAAACATATAAACCTAATTCCGGAAATTCGCTCAACTCACGTCTCAAGGTAGTTTCCTTTCTTTTCTCAGCGTTAAAATCTTTTTTGTTTTGTTTTAATAGGTGAAGCAGAACGCGTAAACCAGGGCTGGAGGCTGAGGTGCAAACAAATTCTACTAATATATTTCGTACACACATGCAGCTATTCAGCGCCCAAATAGTTGGTTGTAACCCTAAAACATAATTATAAACTTAATTCCGGAAATTCGCTCAACTCACGTCAGCGGTTCAGCTGCGTGATCAAATTATAGTTTTCTTTCTTTTCTCAGCGTTAAAGTCTTTTTTGTTGTTGTGTTTTAATAGGTGAAGCAGAATGGCCGTTAGTCTAGCCTACTACAGTTGGACCTCTAAAGCAGTGCCATAACTGAAAGGTAAAATTGAATAAAGCATTAAACAGACTGGTAAAACATTAGAACGAACAAGCGTATCAATTGCTCGGCTAATAAGGTTGTTGCAGTGATTAAGGTGGCATAGAAAGTATGTGATTACAGCTTAGCTTAGGTCCAGGACGTGGCCTAGGCAAGCGCACCTGATTGCTATATGTGTGTGTGTGCAACTCTTGTATGTTTTGATTGCAAGTTAATGACCCTCCGTGTGCACCAGGTGGGCGCTTAATGCGGTCTGATTTGTCTTCATTTTGTTAATTACCAGCTGTTGTACCGCGTAAAATAGGCTCTCTTTTAAACCTTACAGGATTAAACTCAAATAAAAATATGATAGCCTAAAATATGTTCTTAAATAGGTTAAAAATACAACACAACTGCTCTAAAACAATACATATTTGTAATTTCCATGCTTTTAGGGAGCTGAAATTTCGCACAATCGGTTCTTATGTGATTAGTGCCTTTCCATTTTGATTATTTGTTTTAAGGGTCTGCTCCAGCAAACGAAAAAAGCAACCGGAAACGCAAGCGCTTCTCTCTATAACCTTATCTAAACAGTGCAATTTCTTGCAGCTGGAGCGCTTTGACATTGCCTCATCTCAAACCATTTTATAAATCCATCTTTTCTAATTGAGTGCTAAAAAAAACTGAATATTCTTTATACAATTTCGGATCCGGCTTGCAAATTACTTTTCATTATTGATTTTTTTATGTATTAGGAAAAAAATTCAAACTTTGTACTTACAAAATGTCAATTACATAACAAAAGAAAAGCATTTAAAAAAATCTAAAATGCAAAACGGATGCGTATTGTAATTGTGCTTAAAATGAGACTTTGCAAACAATTTTATGATAAAAAATAAACAAAATAAATGGTTTGAAATTTAACATTGCTCTTATGGGATAAAAATCCAAGATTACCGCCACTACAGCAGACCCTTAATGGGTGAAAGCGAACATACCATCTCCTAGTGTCCCTAGTACAATAAATTAATTATCTTTCTTAAGTTAAAGCTAGAAAGCTTAAATTGGGTACATACTATTTTTAGGTGATATACAAAAAAGAAAACCCATTTGCAATTTGAATTTTTCAGTCTAAGAGACGAAACCAGATTCATAACAGCGCTGGCGCTGAATAGCTGCATGTGTGTACGAAATATATTAGTAGAATTTGTGTCCACCTAAGCCTCCAGCTTCGACTCGCGCGCTCTTTAGTTCCACTCGCTTTGCGAGTTTGCACTTCGATCTGGCGACCTCGGGTTATAGACTGTACGCTCGCGGCGTACAAACTCGTACAACCAAGCTAGCTATAAGGTCGTGATGTAAAAAAACAAAATGTGCAGAATAATAGACCACATTCATTTCTATAGATAAAAACCCAAAATAGTTTCATTTTGATACGAAAAAAATAGTCACTACGGTAAAAAAACCTCCTTCTGGTTGTTTAATTTGTTTTGCTAACTCGTTCGAGCTACTTATACAACCAATGTGTGTACCAAATTTGAACCAAATCAAACTTAAAATACGGCTGTTTTTGTACGAACACATAGCCTATTTGCTTGTATATACAACATTTTTAACGACATCCAAAAAAACGTGTTCTAGGGTCCATGATCGGTGCTCATTTATTATTCCCGACCTTATATCTCACCATAAGGGTCACTGCATTATATGGGGATATTTCTTATGGAAATTCTCTAAAAAGGATTGCAAAAAACGCATACATTTTAAACGATAATATATTATAGCCTACGTTAGTTTAATAACTCATCAACTCCTATAAAAGCAAGTGTACGTGAGTAACATATAATACACCAGCTGATTTCACCCATCACCTGTAATACTTAAACAAAACCCATCTTAGATTATACTTTGGGGTTATGTTTAGAACTTCAATCAGTAATAAAAAGCCTTGAGAAGTTTATATAATTTAAAAAAAATAGTTATATAACTAATGTAGACTTTACGTTATAAGATTTGCTTTGAGGTTATAAACTGTGTATAAGTACAACCTTTTCATCATCAATATACTCATTTATACAAATTTAAAGAAGAGATAGTACCTATTTGTTTATTTGTTTAACTTCGGAAACATTCGTACGATCTATCATTATGAATAGCAAAAAATAGCAATGAATATGAAAAAGTAATTAAAAGATAATATTTTTATTTAAATATGTTATTATCTATACTAATATTATAAAAAGGTAGGCCTAAAATTTGTTTGTTTCTTTGCCTGTATGTATGGAACCACTGAACCGATTGAAAAAAAGTTTTACTAATAATAAGCTTCACTATACTTCAATAACATTCTTCAGGGAAAAAACAATTTTTATTTCAATATTTGAAAATTTACACGGAAAAAATTTGGATGGACCAACACATATTTCTTGAATGTATTCACATTCATGACCATAGCAACCAATTGAATAAAATAACAGAAAAACAGCTGTTTGCTCTAATATTTCCATTAACATCTGATTTCAAACGTTGAAGCAATTATTTGTATTTCTTACTTTTTGGTTAGGTTTTTATTAAAGTGTAGACCTGAGCCTTGTTGGTTCTTTTAACCTTTATTATAACTGCAGTTACACAATATACGAAATAATTTGATTTGAACATTTAACGTTATTTACTGACTTAGGTTTTAAGGTTATTATTAATCCTACACCTTTATTACAAAGAAAACATATGTGTACAGAAGGTTCCAACGGGGTGTCCCCTAGTAACGTATATAGGCCTAAATACAAATTTTAACAAACAGACCTACTTACAGTTTTACAATCCTTATAGTTGTACACATTTACCGGGTTAAAAATCCTCGTCAGCATAGGTAGGTAGACGTAGCGAAGTCTGTTGTTTTTAAATAGTATTTGTTACATGATGTATTTCTAATGTCTATCAAATTAATCTGTCTGTGATTTTTCACTGGGGCTTACTAATAAACAAAATAATTTGACCACGCAGCTGAACCTTTGACGTGAGTTCAGCAAATTTCCAAAATTAAGTTCATAGGCCTATGTTTTAGAGTTTCAACCAACAATTTGGGAAATAAGTCTATTCACGACGATGCTGAATAGCTGCAAAATGGTTCGCACGCCATTCCGCATATTGGGAGTATCTTCAATGCACAATGCATTGCGTGCTTCGCATGCCAACCCCACGGTGAAATCCACCACATGGCTTTGAACCGGGTACTTTTATGGTATTTTACGTTTTGATCAATTTTAGGGAAACTAAGAGAGCTTTAAGGTCGCGTAAATAAACAAAATGTGCAGAATAACATCCTACATTTATGTTTGTAGAAAAAACGCTAAAAGAAAATCATTCTCGTAGGTAAAATCTCAAAAAATTGTTACTTTCGTTAAAAAAACGTGCTTCCGGTTTTTGGTTTTTTTTTTGGCTAACGAACTGGTCCGAACGACGTAGAAAACCAACACGTGTACCAAATTTGGAGCAAATAGGACTTAAAATGCGGCCGCTAGAGTGCGAACACATATATACATATACCAGATGTCTTAAAAGCCCCCCCTTTAACTTTTGTGTTTGTTAAAACAAAGAAATATCCTTTATGGAACGATACTAATTTAGCCCAAAGTATATTTTGAAGCAATCGGAAATTTTAAGTGTCCCCTAAAAATGGGGGATTTTGGGGGCAACTCAAAATTTTTAAATGGGAAGTATGGTCATGTGATAACTTTTTAAAGGTCTAGGCCTATTTAAGACAATAAAAATGACATAAAGAAAATAAAAATCGGACCACCCAAACCAAAATGGCGGCCCTAAACGTGTTGAAATAAATGGAAATAAAGTTGCTAAAATCTCGAAAAGGAAGAGTTTTTAGAAAAAAATTTCAAGAGACACAAAATGTTTATTTCAAAGTACTTGACCTAAAATATTGCTTTCAACTTTATGTCGATTTATTTCAACACGTTTAGAGCCGCCATTTTGGTTTGGGTGGTCCGATTTTTATTTTCTTTATGTCATTTTCCTAGTCTTAAATATATCTCTAAATGAGGTATCACATGACCATACTTCCCATTTAAAAATTTTGAGTTGTTCCCAAAATCCCCCATTTTTAGGGGATACTCAAAATTTCCGATGGCTTCAAAAGATACTTTGGGCTAAGTTAGTATCGTTTCCCAAAGGATATTTGTTTGTTTTAACAAACACAAAAGTTAAAGGGGGAAGGTGGGACTTTTTATTGACACCTCAAAACGTGTTCTGGGGACCATGATCGGTGCTCATTTGCTACTCCCGACCTTGGGTCTTATCATAAGGGCCGCTGCAACAGCTCATTTTTCCTATGGAAATTCGCTAATAAAAACAATAAAATCGTCAACAATGTAAAGAGAGCATTGCATGAAATCAACCGTTACTAGAACCTGAGAAGGTTCACTTTTATCGCGTGAGAGTCGCGCACAGTTTTGCTTTACAAAAGCCGATTTGTTACTCCAAACGCCGAAACGATAATTTTGTCACCAACAATGACTTTGACAACCGCTACATTTATACCAACGCCTGCGCACTGCTCCGCCGATCCGTCATCCCCGCGATAAAGTAATCCGCTAGTTTCGCGGTACAAGCTCCGGTAGGCGTTTGCGTGGTGCTGTACTCGGACACGACGGGGGGCCTGCCGAGTAAACACACACAACACCCCTGTAAATACCGCCTAAATCCTTATTTATCTTCCCGACCCTCGCCTCGCCGCCAAAGCGGCATCCACCTTTGCTCTTTTGTTAACAATAATCGAACGAATTCAGGCGGACAAAGTCGAAACCACGCCCAAACATCGGTCGTGATGGGGTGTGATTTATCGGCCTAAGATTGTTCTTTTGCGTTTTCTCATGAAGACAAACAAACTTTCACTCGGGTAAACAGGATCGGAGGCGGTGAGATGTTAAGAACGCGTTTACACCCGAGTTCACCTGTATTTCCATTTATTTTACTTGGTAGTAAAGAAATAAAACCACAGGTGGTAACGAGGGACGTTGGTACAACAAATTATTGGGTGGGGGGGGGGGGGGGAAAAAATACCAATTTCTGTCTTAGATCCCTGCTGCTGCGGTGGGGTTCAATAAATACCAGTGGAGATGGGGCCCTGGAGGGTCAACTCTAGGAATGTTTTTCAAAAATGGACTTCTCTAATAGGGTTTTTTTAACACTTCACGTGTTTTAAATTTTTACAAGAATTTCGACATGTTCATCACATTTTTTTAAACAAAAATGTAAATTGTATGCTTAAGACCACACGGGAGAGTGTAAACTTTATAACACAACTTATGAAATGAGGAAGCACAATGCCCTTTTTTAAACACAACTTACGAAATGAGGAAGCTCAATGTCCATTTCAGAGGTATTACCAATTAAACTATACATCGTGTTTACGTTAACGGGTTAAGCCTATGACGTAGGACAATCTGTTACACTTATATACCCAACTCAAATATACTAAACTAGCAATGTGTTCGTGGCCTAACTGGCTAAGGCGCTAGTCTATGGTGGTTGACTCTGCCGGTTCGAATCTTGGGAAAACCAAAACTTTTTCAAACAGACGGAAAGACATGTGCACTATATATGTAGAGCGTTTCAGAAAATGCGTGACGGAATGGAGCGTTTCACAATAGAGCGTTTCAGAAAATGCATGACGGTAAAATCCGATTCACCCGCCAGCAAACATAGCGCCTATAGAAAAAACTTATGACGTAGGACAATGTGTTACACCTGTATACCCAAAACAAATATATTTAGTGCGCCGAGGAGCGCCTGTAGAAGTTTACACTCCAAAATTCCATACTATTCCCTACCATTTTATTTTCACCAATATTACCCGCAAACTTAAAATCCCCATA
>JAGFPH010000268.1:313527-363274 GCA_018207615.1 Philaenus spumarius | reverse complement strand
ATCAGCTGTGCTTCGTTTAAAAGAAAACAGATGATTATTGTAATGACGTTGAAAACATTTGCATCAGCTGTGCTTTGTATTGTTTAAAATGGACAAATTTCACTTTTTAATTTAATAAAAAGACGTAGAAAACGAATTTTCCCAGACTGGTGACCATTTCCAATCGATTTCTCGTGGCCAAAAGCCCCATATAAAATCAAAAAATAAAAAATCCTTAGACGGAGATTCCAGATCCATTTAGCAGACAGACAATTATCTCTCGCTTTAGAAGATAAGATTACATTTGGGATATTTTATCAATTAGACTTAAATCTTTCATTTGTAGTTAATTCACAAAACACAAAATATTGTGCACGCGTTGTCATTAGCGAATTTCCATAGGAAAAATGTGCCATTGCAATGATTCTTATGGTGAGACCTAAGGTCGGGAGCGGTTAATGAGCACCGATCATGGTCCCCAGATTACGTTTAGAAATGTTATATATTTATGTATACAGAGTGTTCATAAAGTCCCTTTAACATTCTTTGTTGTTTTTGCTTTTGGAAATAAGTTAACAAAACTTTGTATACATCTTGTGTTGCATAACAGGATACATTTTTTGCCATATCTGAACCTTTATGATTTTGGGGGGCTTGAGGTGGAGAGGCGGGTTAAAATTTTCAAATATAAAGGTAGGTCATGCAATACTTCATTGAAAAGCTTATTAAAAGAAAAACAGAATGGCGCAAACTAGAGGTTTGTATCTTGCTTCGTTTCAAAGTAATGGACAATCAAAGTTCTGGAAAATGATATTGTTATCAGAACATCAAAGAAGGTTATTAATTTTGTTAATATTAGGAATAATTAGGTTGAATGTTATTTTCAAGAACTTCTATTTTCCATTACTCTGAAACGAAATAAGATACTAAGCTCTAGTTTGCGCCATTGTGTTTCTCTTTTAATAAGCTTTTTAATGGTGCATTACATGGCCTATACCTTTATATTTGAAATTGTTAATCCCCTCTAAGCCCCCCAAAATCATAGAGGGTCAGATTTGTAAAAACGTTTCCTGTTATGCAACACAAGCCACATACAAAGTTGTGTTAACTTATTTTCAGTAACAAAAATAATAAGAAGGTTTAAAAGGGCTTTATGAAACACTTTGTATTCGCACTCTAACGGACACATTTTAAGTCCGAATTGGTCCAAGTTTGATATGCAAGTTGGTTTTCTAAGTGACATGGACATTATGCCTACTCGTTTTGTAAGTTGTGTTAAAATAGTGTACTTTGTGATACCTCTAAAGTTATCAAACTTCGGATTGAATCGATATAACCAACGCTTTATATACATGACAGTTTTAACTTCTGTCGGCAGTTCCGCGACTGCTTTCTTTTCTTTATATGTATTGTCAACAAACATTAAACTAATATACATAGTGTTTACAAACTCCCTGGAAAAATTTTTTGTATTTGTTCCTTAGCTCAAGACAATCAAAAAACGTCAAATAAATATGGGGTATTTACCTAATTATGTAACAACTGTACGTGACAAATTGTTGTTTAGTGCAAATTTTGTATATCTATTTCAGTAAATGTCTCATTACTCAGTTATTTATTATATGATTGTAGCAAATAAAGTATGATTTTGTTCGTCTTAAAATTCTAAATGTTTTATTACTGGTAACATTTGTTTATAAAAATTACGGTTTTCCTGAAATTTAACATTAAAGTTTTTAAATGGCCGCCATCTTGAAACGGCTTAAGATATCGTAACGAAATTGTATCCACATGTTTGACCTACCAAGGTACACGTTCGTGCTAAATTTGAAGTTTCTATCTAAAATAGTACTCAAGTTACAAAATAATTTGTAAAAAACACAAACAGACGGACAGACAGAAAACTAGGCATGTCAGACCCATATTTATATGACGTTTTTTGATTGCCTTGACCTAAGGAACAAATACAAAAAAATTTTCCATTGAGTTTGTAAACACCCTGTATAACTTTACCCATACAGACTTGTTTTCAATCTTATGTACACATATCTAACGATCATACTCTTTTCCTTTATTTACAAACATATTTTATACGAGATGTTTCTGTTCGATAACCTGAACAACAAATTAGTTTAGTTTTTATGTCAGTAATTTCCATCTCAAATCGTTTATGATATTTTATCCCAAAACTTTCACCAGTACGCTCTGAAATGTTGATCTGGCAGGTAGTTTAAAAAACAATTATCCGGAATCCTCTTTTACAAGGGGGGTATTTAAAGAAAACCCTCCCCATAAAAAAACCTTCGCCTATTTACGCCACTGGGCCTATAAAAAATGTTTAGTGGGGGGAAATTTTCGTTTCTCTTTCCGGCATTTATTATTTTGTTCTTTTAGCTTTCGTTTATGAATAACGAGTTGTCATAAATTTTCAGTTAAAACACGTAGAGTCCCAGACCTGAAACTGACATTGTTTAGCCTACCTTTGGCCCAAGCAAAAATCATCAAAATTTACCCAAAAACTGAAGTCGGTTTTTGCATGTAATTAACCTCAAAATAATGCGAGAAAAAATCCAAAGTTAATTTTTGTAGATAATTTTGGAGTATTTTGGATGTATTTTGTGGTGTGTACACATGGGCCATGAGTGGAATTTTCACCTATTTGTCCGTGTACAAAAATTTGTACACAGATAAAATTTTGTTTAATAAACGGTACCAGAAAATGGCACATACTTTTTCACAATATTAGAATTATCAAACAGATTCACTGTGACTTCAATCAAGGAGGGGTAGGAGAGGTGATTTTAAACTAGGAGATTAACTAATAAATATTATTATTATTAGCTATAGATAAAGTTATTCGATCGATTTCGAACAAATTTGCACCAAACACGTCAATTAGGCCTGTAGAGATGCAAGAAAAAATGTTTTGAAAAAATTGGAAAAACAACCCCCTTTATGGCCAAAAAATCCCAAAAATCAGTTATTATTATTATTAGGTAAACGAGAATTTTTAGAAAGATGCAGTTTTTTTGCATATGATAGGGTACATTAAAGGCTACAAATAAGCCAAATTTTATCAATATTGTTAAAGTCGTTTTTTTATAAAAAAATTATAACTGATTTTTTGTGGTTTATTTTGCCAAAATGGGGGTTGTTTTTCATAATTTTTCAAAACTGTTTTTCGTTCATCTATACAGGCCTACTTGACATGTCTGGTGCTAATTTGTATACATACAGACATACATTTTGTAAAAACCACTTTTTTGGACTCAGGGGGTCCCAAAACGGATATTTCCACAAAAATCTCGACATCGATTTTTTTTGCGATCACTATACTTTCTCTGCTCTATAGTATAATGACAAAGTAAAACTATAAAAAGTATTGTGTTTTGTATATCTATTATTGCATACAAGCATGTACAAGGTAAAAGAGGTAATAAACAATGAAATTACTGTAATAAAACAAAGGATAAACTAAAATAAGATTTATCTACCAATTCTTAATTTATCATAGTGGAAAAAAAAACATTGATTGTGAGTTATAAAATTTAAATCACTTTGAATTAAAAAAATACAAATTAATATACTTTGACATAAACGACAAAACTTTAAATTAATAAATCAGAATAATTGTTCATTTTTTGTTGCTTTGTGTCTTTTGAAAAAAAACATTCAATTTGATAGCTCTGGATGTTATTCTATAAACAGATTTTTACAAACCCAAGTGGTTTTTGGACTCAGTGGATCATTAACAATGATGATGACCCTAAATAATAGGCTCACTTCATACATACAATGAAGTGTACACACGGGCCGATTGGAAAGTTTGCTGTGTACATATAAACTTATTACACATGGGACTTAACGTGTTAATGAAAACTTTAATTTTTGAGGCTATGAACGTTTGCGCGGAACGGTCTTCGTTGACGCTCCCAACCTCCGTTGTTTAAACCAATACACCTGCCCAGTTCGGCGAGTTATGCGCTTTAATTATTACACGGGACTTTACAAGATGAGTTTAGAAAATTCCAGCGAAGAAAACGGTCAACACAAAATAATTACAAAACATTTGCTTTAGATTTATGTGCCGTAGGAGAACGTAATTTACACTTTACTGGAAATCCTTTAATACGGGCATCGGCGTATTGTCGGCGGAAAAGCATTTAGCGGTCTCGAGACGTGTGTTTAAACTGGTTTAGATAAGTTTTGTAAGACTTATTACTTCTCGTTGGAGATGAGAAACAACTAGGCGGTGTAAATTAACGCGAGCGATGCTAACGCTCCGCGGCGGCATTAAATGACACTAACACATTACCTTGAGAATATCGTAAAGAGGTTCTCTCCGTGGTCGTTTAAAGCTTGCAATTAATTTAAAGTGACTTTGTGTTGAGTTTTCTTACGTTTACTTGTAATAGGTGTTTAATGTGTGACTGTATAAACTGGACGAATGCCTTTAGCCACTCTGCCTCGTTCACAATTGCTGCTTACAGTATATTGAAATAGTTTTAAATGTTTTATTAGCGTTTAAAAGCAAAACAGTGCGTGACTTTGACGCGATAAAAGTAAACCTTCTTAGGTTCTAGTAACAGTTGATTTCATGCAATGCTCTTTTTACATTGTTGACGTTTTTATTGTTTTTATTAGCGGATTCCCATAGGAAAAATGAGTCATTGCAGTAGCCCTTATGGTAAGACCAAAGGTCGGGAGTAGCAAATGAGCATCGATCATGGGTCCCCAGAACACGTTTTGAGGTGTCATTAAAATCATGTATATATTATGTGTATATAGGTATAGCTGGCCCGATCCGGCTTTGCACGGATAGACAAATCAAAGTTAAATGTATATTGACAAAAAATATATTATATCAATAAATATAAATTACACTATGTATTTCTTATGGGGGTTTTTAGTAATGTTAATTCCTCAAACCTCCCCTAAAATTTCGATTTTTTAAAAACCCCTTTCTTATCAGCACCTACAGCCCTAGAGGAAGCTACATACCAAATTTCATTCCAATCCGTTCAGTAGTTTTAGAGAAATCGTGATTTTAGTAACTTTGACCCCCCCAAACCCAATCGAATTTTTTGAAAACTTTTCATAGTGATCACCTATAGCCCTAGACGAAGATGCATACCAAATTCCGTTCCGATCCGTTCAGTAGGTTTTGAGAAATCGTGATCAGTGAGTCAGTGGATTTGGCTTTTAGGCCTATATATATAGAAGATATATATATATATATATGTGTGTGTGTGTTCGCACTCTAGCGGCCGAATTTTAAGTCCTATCTGGTTCAAATTTGGTACACATGTTGGTTGTCTACGTCGCTCGAACGAGTTCGTTAGCCCAAAAAATCTAAAAACCGTAAACACATTTTTTGACCGGAAGTAAAATTTTTTTTAGATTTTCCCTACGAGAATGAATTTGGTTTTGAGTTCTTTCTACAAATATAAATTTAGGATGTTATTCTGCACATTTTGTTCTTTTACGCGACCTTATAGCTTGTTTGGTTCCCCCAAAATCGATCAAAACGTAAAATACCATAGAAGTACCCGGTTCAAAGCAATGTGGTGGATTCCACCGTAGGGTTGGCGTGCGAAGCACGCATGCATTGTGAATTGAAGAAACTCCCAATATGGGGGTTGGCGTGCAAAGCACGCAATTCTTTGTGACTTGAAGATAGGCCTACTCCCAATATGCGGAATGGCGTGCGAACCATTTTGCAGCTATTCAACACCGTCGTGATAGATCTGTTTCCCAAATTGTTGGTTGAAACCCTAAAACATAGGCCTATAAACTTAATTTTGGAAATTCGCTCAACTTACTTTAGCGGTTCAGCTGCGTGGTCGAATTACTTTTAGATATATAATTTGTGGTCCAATAAGACCTGACTGATTTCAAAATAAAACAACGTTTTAGGAAATAATATTTATAATTTATTAAAATAGTCAAAATAGTTACACCATTTTAATTTATGGAATGTAACATTACTTAGGTCTTCCCCACCAACATCCACACATGTTTCTAATCTTTTCGGATTATGTGCCATTACTTTTGGTTTTTGCACCAACTTCATTTCTTACGCATTTTTTTAATTCGGCAACGTTGTGAGGTTTTGTAACAAAAACTTTGCTCTTATAAAACTGGGTCTGCTGTAGTGGCGACCATCTTAGGTTGTTATTCCGTAAGAACAATGTTAAATTTAAAACCATTTATTTCGTTTATTTTTTATTATAAAGTTGTTTGCAAAGTCTCATTTTAACCCCAGTCACAATACGCTTCCGAATTATTAGGCCTCCTGAGACTGGTACCAAATATTTTGTTTCAAAGGTTTCCAAATATTTTGTCTGGAACGCAAACATTGTGAATACACGTACCTAATGCTCAGCTTACGGAAGTAACGTTAGAAATCTACCTGTGTCTAACTTACAGAACGAGCCGATAGGAATTGTTGTTTACTGTGTTTATTGGAAGTCATTCAAGAATTTATTACTTTAAAACAATAATAAAAGTATCGTAAATTCTTAAAAATAACAATTTTAATTATTGTCGAACTTGTTTAACGACAAAGTTTATTAGTTGTTAGTTTTACTTCGTGTGTTACGATAGGAATTATTTCACCAAACGCCTTTCAGAATATCTTTCTTGTTGCTTTAAATATAATCCACTAGAATAATTTGAACTACTAAATAAAATTACTTGAAAACTGTGCACTCGATGACTTAAGTTGGTGGGAAGAATACTGGCATACAAATAATTTAAAAGAAACCCCTATAATTAGTAAACAAAATACTGTTAGTGCGATCCCTATACAATAAATATAAATTGAACTAATTTCCTACAAGTTAGTAACTGTCTGAAGCTAAGATTATGTAATAATTTATTGCAATAGAATGTATCAATATAACTTACGTCTAAGTAATGAAATGGGATAACTATCCTTAATTTTAAATAATAATTCATACACTTACTTTTTCTATACTCAAATAATAATTTAACAATTTACACATATCAGCACAAGAATTGTTCAGAAAATATGGCCACTACAAGCAAATATATTAAAATGGGTTAACACCCATCTATATAATAAATAAACGGTACCAGGAACTGGCACATACTTTCTCACAAACATATTTAAATTACTAAACAGATTCACAGTGACTTGTAGGGTGGGGTAGGAGAGTTTTTTTTATTAAAGTTGGAGATTAACTAATAAATATTATTATTATTATCTAGAGAGAAAACTATTCGATCGATTTCGAACAAATTTGCACCAAACACGTCAATTAGGTCTTTATAGATGCACGAAAAAGGTTTTGAAAATTTTACTTTCTCACTATACTATAGTATAGAGAAAGTATAGTGATCGCAAAAAAAAATCGATGTTGAGATTTTTGTGGAAATATCCGTTTTGGAACCCCCTGAGTCCAAAAAAGTGGTTTTTACAAAATGTCTGTCTGTATGTCTGTATGTATGTATGTCTGTATGTATGTCTGTATGTAGACAAAGCTAGAGAGAAAACTATTGGATCGATTTCAACCAAATTTGCACCAGACATGTCCAGTAACCCTTTATAGATGCACGAAAAAGGGTTTTGAACAATTTTGAAAAACAACCCCCTTTATGGCCAAAAAACCCCCAAAAATCAGTTATTATTATTATTATTAGCTAAACGAGAATTTTTAGAAAGATGCGGGTTTTTGCATATGGTAGGGCACATTAAAGGCTACAAATAAGCCAAATTTTATCAAAATCGTTAGAGCCGTTTTTTTATAAAAAAAAATAATAACTGTATTTTTGGGGGTTTTTTTGGCCAAAAAGGGGGTTGTTTTTCAAAATTGTTCAAAACCCTTTTTCGTGCATCTATAAAGGGTTACTGGACATGTCTGGTGCAAATTTGGTTGAAATCGATCCAATAGTTTTCTCTCTAGCTTTGTCTACATACAGACATACATACAGACATACATACATACAGACATACAGACAGACATTTTGTAAAAACCACTTTTTTGGACTCAGGGGGTTCCAAAACGGATATTTCCACAAAAATCTCAACATCGATTTTTTTTGCGATCACTATACTTTCTCTATACTATAGTATAGTGAGAAAGTAAAATGAATTGCTTTTCCTTTGTAAGCGCATCACTTGAGAACGGCTGGACCAATTTGGTTATTTTTTGTTTTAAAATGTTCGTAATAATCCGAACTAGGTTTCTATATAAAGACAAATTTGAAAAGTTTCCCGAAGAAGTTTCAAATTTGGAAAAACTAAACAGCCTCTTTTGTATGGACTCAATAACATAAGAGCACAAAATCAGCTGTTCGTATAAAATGTTTAGTAACACATGTTTGTTTAAATTCATTACCACAGAAATTTTACTAGCAAATTTGTAATCAGTTTATTATTTTTTCAAAATCAACAGCTTTTTAGGTTAGATTGACCAATTTAAAGTAAATAAAAAATCAACTAAAAATGCTTACTATATTTTAATTCAATTCAAACATTGGTTGTTACATATTATATGTAAAAAAACTGATTTGCATAAAAAACTAACATAATTTTAGGTTAGGCCTACAATGAACCAAAACACGTTGATTTGCAACCAATTGGGCTAATTTAGAATCGGGTTTTTTGCAATTCATCACAACTATCAGTTTTTTAAGATTAGGTAAAAGCAAACAAAAGGTTTACTCTATTATCTATAAAGGTTTACAAACTATAAATCTAAATTTGTGTAGAATATTCTTAAGTGGCATAAAAACCATTTTGTAATTCGATTACTTAAGTCATTGTAATGAAATGGAATAACTTTACTATCCTTTAAATTAAATCAAGCAATAGCGAAGCATTGCTGGATCCACTAGTATACAATAAAAAATAAATTGCACTAACTTTCTACAAGTTATAAAACTAAATTTGTGTAATATTAGACTAATTTTATTTTAAGAGATATAAAAGACAATTTGCAATTCGTTACTTAGACAAAGGGATGACATGTAATCCTAATAACTATCCTTAAAATGAAATAATTCTTTATGCACTTACTTTTTATATATGCTCATAAACTGCTCAACTAATTTCACTTAAAATTGAACAATTCAAACAAATTAGTACCAGGATTGTTTAGAGAATATGCCCACTACAATCAAAGAGATTAAAATGTGGTAGCTACCCATATACAATAAAAATAAATTGCACTAACTTTCTCCCAAGCTATAAAACTAAATTTGTTTAATATTAGACTAATTTTAAGAGATATAAAGACAATTTGCAATTCGTTACTTAGACAAAGGGATGACATGTAATCCTAATAACTATCCTTAAAATGAAATAATTCTGTATGCACTTACTTCTTCTATATGCTCAAAAACTGCTCAACTAATTTCACTTAAAATTGAACAATTCCCTCAAATTAGTACCAGGATTGTTTAGAGAATATGGCCACTACAATCAAAGAGATTAAAATGTGGTAGCTACCCATATACAACAAAAATAAATTGCACTAACTTTCTCCCAAGCTATAAAACTAAATTTGTTTAATATTAGTAGTTCTGTGAACAGTAGACCTCGTTCGTTGAAATAGCAAATGTGGTTTTGAGCTTAGGTTAAAATTAATGTGCCAGTAAGGAAGTAAGGGTTTAGCCCGTGAAACATTATTTTGCAATTCCCGCAATTCCGGGGTTTCTAGTCCTCGTTTTTTCTTTTCTTGAGCTCTAACTGCTAAAGATATTCTTTTAGGGAGAATTGTGTTTTATTTAGGTTAATAATGCGTATTGCTTAAGGTAGCTAAAAATATCGCGTTATTGAGGGAAAACATAGAATTAAATATTTACATACTTAAATAACTAAAATTTAACAATGTATTAACAGTTCCATATCATAATCCCATATTAGAAATAATGAAAACAAACGATGTTAAAGCGTCGTGATAGTGATCTCAACCCATGTACCAACACTTCCCATGTTGTCCAATGGTAATTTTTTGTATGTCCTTTATCGCCGCAAGGTTTCATTTGTTTCATTTCATTTTGTAATTCAAGTAAAGTTAATTCAAATACTTTTATGGAATAATAATTTACAAGTATAAAATTCAATTCTTTGATTTATCTACACTTTCTTATAATAATATGTCATTTTTGGGCAAAGGAGCTAAATTACTATTCAAAACAGGCCTAGTTTTGTTAGCAGTCTTGTAGTAGGAACATAAAAACTGGTGTTTTCAAAATAAGACATTTGAAATTGATAAATATTTGTATACAGTTCTATTTAGAACTAAATTATGAAACTTTTTTACGTTTACGGGAAAAATTACAAAATATTTTTACTACTTTTTATGTAGGCCAGTTCAATTCTTTGATTTATTCTCTACACTTTCTTATAATAATATGTCATTTTTGGGCAAAGGGTCTAAATTACTATTCAAAACAGGCCTAGTTTTGATAGCAGTCTTATAATAGGAACATAAAAACTGGTGTTTTCAAAATAAGACATTTGAAATTGATAAATATTTTTATACAGTTCTATTTAGAACTAAATTATGAAACTTTTTTACGTTTACGGGAAAAATTACAAAATATTTTTACTACTTTTTATGTAGGCCTAAAGTTGAACGTTTTTCTTTCGTTACTGAACATGCTTGTTTCTTGAGCTAATAACTTTGTTAATTATACTTCAATCATTTTTTTACTGGCATATATGAATTTTTTGAACCTGTATCTACAAAAACGTTATGGAACACTTTTGAATTCGTTTAGAATAAACGTATAAAAACATGGTTAAAATACAAAATCTTGAACGATTTTTAACAAATTTGAAGTTTGCAGCCATTTTGTGAACTTACCGTTAGAGATACGGGAAAAAAACCAAGTTTACAATTCTGTTTAAAATCAAATTTGCTACTCGCAGAATGTTATTATATAGTTTTTAAATTCGACTTACTGTTTAGCCACAAACTAGCTTTGGAAAAAGGCTTACACTGAGAGAAATCGTGTGGCCGCCATTTTTATTTTATTTAAGGGGTTAAAATGAAAAGTGGAAAAAACCGTGTATATAAATCTCTCGGCTTAGGAATAAGGAACATTCGTGCAAAAAATCGTCACAATCGGTCAAGGCGTTTGGCCGTAATCGTGAGACAGACAGACACACAGACGAAATGCCGAACGGTCGAGCTAAAACGGAGACCTCGTTACGCTCGGTCAATAGACTATTCTTAAGTTATATAGAAAACCGTTTGCAATTCGATTACTAAGTTAAAGTAATGAAATGGAATAACTACCTTCAAATTTATATAAATTAAAATGGGCATCTACCCATATCAAATAAATTACATTAATATTAAAAACCCTTATGTTTCAATACACTCACTAAATTGTGTTTGTTAAGTTAATCTAAGTTTATATTAATATACTAAAATCAAGCAATAGCGAAGCATTAGCGGGTCCTCTAGTTTTAAATAAAACTCAGCTTTAACTAATTAATCCTTTACCCAATTTCTATAAACACTCGACTGCGCATGATCAGAATGATTGAATAACCAAGTTGCCTGACGGGACAGTTTGATTGATGAATTGGAAAGTGCGTTTTTTTGAAAACTTTTCAACTGTTGATAAATTAATAAAGGTTCAAGACAATGATGGAACATTAATAAGCCAAGATGACATATTGCTAGTTTGTGTTTAATCTCTTGTTTCTGATGAGTGATTGAGTGTTGTCCGAGACGATGTAGATGCTGCACCTGTACCGTGCGTGTGTACGCGGAGAAGCGAAATTTGAGAATCGCCAATAACAGTAATGCAAACTTGAACACATTCATCTTGAGGAGTCAATTTTCATAAAGAGACTGTAATTAATGGACCATTTCAAATAACTTTACTCAGACGTTTTATATTTTTTATCATCTAAGTTTCAAATAAACGGTACCAGAAACTGGCACATACTTTCTCACAAACATATTTAAAATATTATCACGCACGTGTGAGCTTGACACTGAACACTGTGAGAAGCGGCCAACGCACAGTGCAATGCACGCAAACCCCCGTATTGGGAGTATTTTCAATACACAATGCATTGCGAGCTTCGCACGCCAACCCCAGTATTGGGAGAATTTTACATACATAATGCATTGCGTGCTTCGCACGCTAACCCCAGTATTGGGAGTATTTTCAATACATAGTGCATTGCGTGCTTCGCACGCCAACGTAACCCTAACTGTGATTTCATAATTTTACTAAAGTAGGAGAGGGGATAATACATTAAAGTAGGAGAGTAACTAATAGTAATTATTATTGTTACCTAAAGAGAAAACTATTCTATCGATTTCGAAAAAAATTGCACCAAATTCGTCAGTTAGGCCTGTATAGCCTACATTCACTAAAAAAGTTTTGAAAAATGTTGTAAACAATTTCCTTTTTCGCCCAAAACCCCCCAAAAATCAGTTATTATTATTATTAGTTAAATGAGTATTTTTTTGAAACATGTTTTTTTTTTTGCATATGGTAGGATACATTGAGCGCTACAAATAAGCCAAATATTATAAAAATCGTTAGAGCCGTTTTTGTATAAAAAAATAATAACTGATTTCTTGGGGGTTTTTTTTTGCCAAAAAGGGGGTTGTTTTCCAAATTTTGCAAAAATTATTTTCGTGTATCTGAACAGGCCTAATTGACATGGCTGGTGCAAATTTGTTCGAAATCGATCGAATAGTTTTCTCTCTAGCTTTGTATACATACAGACGGACATTTTGTAAAAACACATTTTTTGGTCCCAAAACGGATATATCCACACAAATCTCGTAATCGATTTTTTTTGCGATCACTAAATCAAGTATAGTTGTAAATCTAATTTGAGTTACTACAGAAAACCAATTTTAAAAAGCACTATACTCTATCCGGGGTTTGCAAATAGTTTGAGATGCCGTAGACGTAAATTGCATATATATTATTATACACATTGTTTCACAACAATTCTGTCAAACTTTACCAAGTTATTCAGAAGGCCAAAACTAGCAAATAATACAGTATAACATCTGTCCTGTCTTGCTTCGTGAACAAATTGTCTGAAGTGTGTGTGTGTTTTTTTTTTTAATTCTATAATCACCGAAAACTACTTTCAGTCAGAGTTATTGTATTTTCTCAGTTACCCTTGACCTTATACAAAGCGATACACTATTTGATTTGTCTTTAAATTATTGTCTACACTTTTTGTATCCCACCTTACTTTAGTAAAATCTAAATTTTTTTGTATTTAACTTTGAAAAATTTGAACCATCTTGAAACGGTTAAACAAAATTTTGTTTTGTACATTTATGTAATCCAATATAATAAACTTTAATCCTGAGTTTCATGAATTTATTTAAACCCATTATGAGAAAATAATTTAAAAAACAAAAAAGCATACTGACAGACAACTTTTAAACTAAGCAAGATAAGACACATGTTATCTTTACTAATATTATAAAGAGGTAAAGTTTGTTTGTATGTAGGGGGTAATTTCTGGAACTACTAAACCGATTGGAAAAATAGTTTTACTAATAAAAAGCTACACTATATCTGAGTAAGATAGGCTATCATTTATTTTGATAAAAACCTTTTTTATTTCAATATTTGTAAATTAAGTCAGAAAAAATCTTAGTTTTGGCCTAATCATCACATGTATTTACATTTATTACCATAGCAACCAATTTAATAAAATAACAGATAAAACAGCCGTTTGCTCCAATATTTCCATTAACAGATGATTTCAAACTTTGAAGCAATTATTTAAATTTCTAACTTTTAGGTTAGGTTTTTATTAAAGTGTAGACCTGAGCCTTGCTGGATCTTTAAACCTTTATTATAACTGCTGTTATAAAATATACGAAATAATTTGATTTCAACATTTAACATTATTTACCATCTTAGCTTAGGGGTTATTATTAATAATATTATAAAGAGCTAAAATGTGTTTGTTTACTTGTTTGTATGTAGGGGTTAATCTCTGGAACCAATAGTATTACTAATAAAAAAAACTACACTATACTTGAGTAGCATAGGCTAGAATTCATTTCGATTTAAGGGTAAAAACAACCCCTAAAACAATAAATATTAATTTTTAAACTTTCCTTAAAGCTAGAGAGCTGAAATTTTGTACATTTATTTCTTACAAGGTACATAGAAAAAGTAAACTGATTTGCATTTTATCGCGTGCTGCTAAGGGGTAAAAATGTGATAACCCCTAAAACAATAAAAATTTATTATTAGTCTATATTTTCCTTAAAGTTATTAAAGTGAACATTTTTACATTTATTTCTTACAACACACATAATTAAAAGTATCATAGATTGACATTTTGTCGCGTGCTGGTAAGGTGTGAAAATGTGATAACCCCTAAAACAATAAAAATTAATTATTAGGCTATATTTTCCTTAAAGTTATTAAAGTGAACATTTTTACATTTATTTCTTACAACACACATAATTAAAAGTATCATAGATTGACATTTTGTCGCGTGCTGGTAAGGGGTGAAACTGTAGTAAAGATGTTGATTGTTATACTTTCCTTAAAGCTAGAGAATAAACCCTTAACAAATAAATTAAGTTAGAAATAAGACAGCACTACGTTACTTCTTAATTAAAATAAATAAGACATATTATAATTTAATAATAAGGCCTATTTATATAAAATAACCTGTTTGAATTTTCTTCGACGTGAGTCACCGCGGGGATTAGCGAGCGAAGCGAGCAGGGGTGGAGCCCTCTAGTATTGCATTATTTGCTAGTTTTGACCTGCTGAATAACACGGTAAAGTTTGGTACAATGATTGCAATACATCCTGTATACTAGGAGAAACATATGCGTGCTTCGTACGCCAAGGCCAGTCCACGTCGGTAACAGATATCGGCTTGAATCCTGGTACTCGCCCTGATGCGATGGGCCGGGAGTGTGGGGAAAGGGCTGAGTGAAGAAAAAATATACATTTTCCCACACCACTTCGTAATGTGACTCATCCTTCAAACGAATTAGTGGATGTTTACCTCACGGGTTGGCGTGCGAATCACTCAATGTATTGTGTATTGAAAATACTCCCAATATGCGGGTTGGCGTGCGAAGATGCAATGCACAGTTTATTGAAAATACTCCCAATACGGGGTTGGCGTGCAATGCGCTGTGCGTCGGCCGCTTTTCACAGTGTTCAGTGTCAACCTCACATGTGCGTCCTTAGCAGTGAACGTGTTAACGCGATTACAGTACTCAAACGTTAAAGTTATAAAACGTGTATACGCGACCGCAGTATGTGCGGATAGTTTACTCCAGTCGCGTAATAGGCCTACACAATTATCCGAATCTTTGACTATCCGAATGGGGTCCGGTCCCAACTGATTCGGATAACTGGAGTTCTACTGTATAGGCCCTGCATAAATATCTAACGCCAAAATCGCTTTGTTTGATGAGTTTCGGATCAATCATGGTTGATTTTATTAAGGGTAATTTGATTTTATCAGTTTGCCTTCAATTCGGTTCGTATGTACTAAAAGCATCTGCCAATAAATTACGACATAATAGTGAATGAAGCTGTAAAGATTGTAAATTAGATCCCATATTTTTGACCGATTATTTATTACAGCTAAAAGACGTATATATGTTTAGACTACGTCTAATATAAATTATCATTAAAATTACACAAACACAATCAAATTTACACAAAGATAAGAAATCATAACTATTAAAGGGAGGAACAAGAAATAAAATAAAAAAATAAATTATGCAGTAATTGATAAAAATTATAATATTTATAATTTAAATAGAATAATTAATAAAAATACTACAACGTATATAACAATCAAATTTTGAACAATTATAAACATATATGGCCTAACAAATAATTTAAATCAACCATAGACTACAATTAACGATTAATTTAAATTTGAACACATAGTTGAAAATGATTATCTTAAAATAGGAAGTCTGTAATAAATATAAATATATTTTCTTGAACGTTTTAAGGCGTATATGTTCTCTTTTTGACCGAGCGAAGTTAGGTCTCCGTTTTAACTCAACCGTTCGGCATTTCGTCTGTGTGTCTGTCTCACGATTACTGCCAAAAGCCTTAACCGATTTTGACGATATTTCGCATGAATGTTCCTTATTCTTAGGCCGACCCATGTATATATACGGTTTTTTCCATTTTTCATTTTTAATTTCTTAAATTCTTAAATAAAATAAAAATGGCGGCGGGACCGTTTCTATCAGTGTAAGCTTTTTTCCAAAGCCAGTTTGTGGCTTAACCGTGAGTCGAACTTAAAAACTAATAGTATTTTGCCAGTAGTAAATTTGATTTTCAACAAAATTGTATTCTTGATTTTTTCCCGTATCTCTAACGGTAAGCTCACAAAATGGCCGTAAACTTCAAATTTGTTAAAAATCGTCCAAGTTTTTGTATTTCAACAATGTTTTTATTCGTTTATTCTAAACCAATTTAAAAGTGTTCCATAGCTTTTTTGTAGATACAAGTTCAAAGATTTCATATATGCGAGTAAAAAAAATGATTGAAGTAAAATTAACAAAGTTTTTAGCTCAAGAAACAAGCATGTTCAGTAACGAAAGGAAAAGTCCAACTTAAGGCCTACATAAAAAGAATTAAAATTATTACAACTTTTTTCATAAATGTAAAAACGTTTCGAAATTTAGTTCTAAATAGAATTGTATAAAAATATTTATCAATTTCAATTTTCTTATTTTGAAAACACCAGTTTTTATGTTCCTACTACAAGACTGCTAACAAAACTAGGCCTGTTTTGAATAGTAATTTAGGAATATGTACTTTGCCCAAAAATGACACAATATAATAATAAGAAAGTGTAGAGGATAAGAAAGTGTAGAGAATAAATCAAAGAATTAAACTGTATACTTGTCAATTATCATTGTAAATGTCATAAAAGTATTTGATTTAGCTTTACTTGAATTGCAAAATGAGATGAAACAAATGAAACCTCTCGTCGATAAAGGACATACAAAAAATGACCGTTGGACACCGTGGGAAGTGTTGGTACATGGGTTGAGAATAAAGTTGAGATCACTATCACGACGTTTTAACATCGTTTGTTTTCATTATTTCTAATATTGGAATATTATATGGAAGTTATGGAACTGTAAATACATTGTTAAATTTTAGTTATTTACTATGTAAATATTAAATTCCATGTTGCCCCTCTATAACGCGATATTTTTAGCTATCTTACGCACTATTAACCTAAATAAAACACAATGCCTCTAAAAGAAAATCTTTAGCAGTTAAAGCTCAAGAAAAGAAAAGAAAACCGATAACTAGAAACCCCGGAATCGCGGGAATTGCAAAATAATGTTTTACTGGCTAAACCTTCTGCTTACTTCCTTACTGACACACTATTTTTAACCTTAGCTCAAAACCACATTTATTTCTTCAACGAGAGAGGTCTACTGTTCACAGAACTACTAGTATATAATGTTTTACAAAATTGATAGACACTTAGGCGTTCGAGAGGACCCACAAAAAACGCATAACATCTGCGTAACCAATCGTGTACCACGACAACCCAACTAAAACAAAATCCGACCTCAGCCACCGGCATCACAATGTAAATCATTTAAAACGAATTAGACTTTAATATTTACCCGCAGACACAATGAAAACAACCATTCCGAATGTAACAGACAGAAAGACAATTAGTTCCACGAGTTGTCACTAGAGCGGTCTGCGATTAGTCCCGGTAGGATCCGTAATACACGTATAATATATCCAGAAACTACATTGTCAATATTATACTATGCCCTGCTACATATGTTTCCCCTTTGTTGCGTCGATCCGTCACGGTGGATCCGCTGACAATGACTCGAATCCCTTTCATCTTTAAATCGATCTGTTTCTTTTCTCTCATTCCAGTTCTCTTTGCCTTACCAAACCGAAATCGTAATGTTATGGTTCGGAATTGAATTGCTTAGTTGTTTGTGGCCCTACACGTTCCGCGTTCCCACCGAGTTCTGTTTTAGTTTCAGAAGGACAAAACAATCGATTCAATCGAACAAACACCGTCTGGGTTCCAACTCTTTCTTCTGTTCGGTGGGAGAGTCTTGTGTACGGATTGTAGACATAGACAATTTACAAAATAACGTACGTTTCTGCAGACAGAATCCCGCTGCATTTAGTTAGATTTGAAACTAAAAGATCAGATAACCAGTTCTTTTTGTATGTAACGGGAGTTATCGGTATTGAACAACAATTCGACCACGAAGTTGAACCGCTGACGTGGGTCGACTAATTTTCTTAATTGAGTTTATAAGTTTTAGAGATTCAACCAACTAATTGGGAAATTGGTCTACACAGGAAAGGCCCTGAATCTGCCTGCATGACGAAATAAATCAGAAGAATTTGGTTGCACTCCAGTCCCGTCTCACGCGCTGCAAAGATCCGCTCGCAGCAGAAAAACCGTCCGGTTTCCCCAAAATCGATCAAAACGTAATATACCACAAAATTACCATCCAGGCCGTAGCCAGGGGGGGGGGGTCAAAAACACTTGAAATCCCGAAATTTATTAGTAGAAATTTATACTAGGTTTAAAAAGTGGAAATTAAATTATAAAATAGACAACACAACAGAGGATCCAGCAACATATTTTACATCATTATGCATTGCATGCATACTAGTATTTAAATTTACTTGATTAAACTACAACGTACAATACACAACATGGATGCAGTAGGTTACAGCCTTACTCTCTTGTGAGCTTGATCTGATCTATTAATAACTAAGAAAACTATGAAAGTTCAACAAAAATACTTTACTCTAACAAAACACGCAATGCATTGTTTATTGAAAATACTCCCAATACTGGGGTTGGCGTGCGAAGCACGCAATGTATAATGTATTGAAAATACTTCCAATAGGGGGATGGCGTGCGAAGCGCGCAATGCATTATGTATTGAAAGTACTCCCAATACCTTTGTTGGTGTGCGAAGCACGCAATGCAACGTGTATTGAAAATACTCCCAACATGAGAGTTGGCGTGCGAAGCACGCAATGCTTTGTGCATTGAAAATACTCCCAACACGAGGGTTGGCATGCGAAGCACGCAATGCACTGTGCATTGAAAATACTCCTAATATGGGGTTGGCGTGAAATGCACTGTGCGTCGGCCGCTTCTCATAGTGTTCAGTGTCAAGCTCACATGTGCGTACTTAGCAGTGTACGTGTTAAAAGGGCTTAAATTGAAATCCTGACCTGACACCCCTCGAAAACTTTTCCTGGATACGGTCTCGATACTGCGCTCCCAAAACGCAGCAAATTTTTCTCGCACAAAGTGAAACTTGCATCATACAAATATTGTTTACTCATATTTCTCGCCATATTTCCTACGCTTATAATATTTCAAATGAAACGGAAAAGAGTGAAACTATGATAAATTAAAAAAAAAAGTTTCAACTTTTTTGTTACTGGCCCAAACCCCTTAAACATAAAAAAATTACTATAAAACTACAGTACCGATTTCAAAAATGTATTCCACACAACAACCATTTATTACAGGCACTCGCCCTTAAAATACATACGGCATTGTTTTGATTTTTGTAAAAATACAGTAATACTTGCTCTCAAAATGCACCCCTATACATGGTGCTCCGATATGCATACCATATTTTCCACAAATCAGCTGTCTTAATCGCGTGTATAGCCTAGGCTTACGTATACAATACAACATTGCGGACGATGAATTGTTGTTGGTTATTGATAGGCTATAAGTTAGCTTAAGAACAACTCGTGCCAAGCCGCGTCTAAAGTTTAATACAATAATCCATCCCTAATTGCACTGCTTAGAGTTTAACAGTCTTCCGAGCGGCGGCGCACAAAAGTTAAATTGTTTTAAACTATTAGAAATCGGTAATGAGAGAAATCGATTTATTTCCCGACAATCGAACTTAACAATCGCGGTGAAAGCATTGTTGTCATACGTCCAGTCCGGGGTAATACACTCAATTAAAGTTGTACAATTGTCAGTTATGTAGCGTCCATTCGTGCGGAAACATTTCGTACGATTCTTCCTAGCGTTATGTTTGTCGCTGTACACGCGACACCAGCTGACCGACCGATTGACAAGTCGACGGAATTCCGACACTTCAGGCTGTTCTAACTGACAAAGCCTCAAAACTTTGGTCCCCTGATTTTGCCTGATTTTGTGTTCGTCTTTTTCGTCTGTTTAAAATACTTTTGTTTGTTATTATAAATTTGCAAACGAGAAAATCTTGTTAGTTTACCATTTTAATGAAATTATTTAAAAAAAAATCATTACATTTTTAATAACATGAATTGGTTTTTAGATTTGATGATAGGTTGGAGTATGTAAATTAATTGTAAATGTAACATTGAAAACAATGTTGGCTTAGATGTTAGTAGCCTTTTTTAGTTAATTCCATCAGTAGACCCAGCCTGGGATCGTTGAGACATTACTTCAGGCTAGGCCACTTGGTCTATTACTTTCCTGGAGTAGGGGAAATCCATCATGGACACCCTGTATTCCCTACTAGGGTAGTGACGGACTCCTACCGGCTAAACCCCTCCCCCTCTCACAGTTATTGTTATTATGTCAATTGTGTATGTACAACGCCTCAGTAGTCTTTTGTGACAGTACACATCTCACAAACTTGGCAATCGCCCTCCAATCGTCTTTACTTCTTCGGCCAGATCTCCAATAACGGGTATGCTCCCTACTGCAACCTTTAGCTCCTCTCTGTCACATTCCCATCTAGCACACCTGAGGAAAGTGTGCTCCACAGTATATTCCATTCTACAATAATAGAGGCATCCTGGTTTGTCCCTAATGTGGAACCTATGGAGGTAACTCCCAAACTCCTCATGCCCCGTGAGGGCCTGTGTAATATAATGGTCCACCTCACCGAAATGTCTAGATGTCCATGTTCCTAGATCACGGACCAGCTTCCTTGTCCAACCTCTCCTGGACCTTCATTTGGAGAAATCCATCTTTTTTGCCATTGTTCTATTATATTTCTCCTGGAATAGATATTAGTAGAATATACTTTATTTATTAACATGAAATAAACAAACACACAAAATAATAAGCGCGCTGATTACTTAACACAGATGTGAAGTACAGCTTCGGCTATCTTCGGATGGAGTCGTGGGTCGCTATATCTAGACTGCATTGACAAATAATGTTATACTGGCTATTTCCCTTCCGCTCTCTATACTTAGTCCAGGGAAGTTAGGAAATAAATCGGAAATTTTTAGAGCCAGCAGATATCGAGATGCGGTTTTCTGCATTGTGTTCAGAAAGCTCCCAGGAAAAAGTTCTATATGTTGTGGTTATGCCATTTTTCGAAAAATGCATTCTGGTGCAATAAATGCATTTTACAATTGCATAATTAGTTGCAATATTATAAGAACGACTGGAAACTCGGAAAAATCGCTTGAAAATCGTTACTCGGGGGTTTTCGGGGATGCCGAATTCAATTCTGGCATTAGAATTACCCGGGGCTGGCTCTGCGGGGGTGATGGGGGGGGGGGAATTGCAGCGTCCATGAAAATCGTAACTCGGGTGTTTTCGGGGATTCCGAATTCAATTCTGGCATTATAATTACCCGGGGCGCTCGGGAGTGGCTCTACGGGGAAAGGTAATGAAGAAAGTGAAAAATCACAAATTATGAAAATAATACTTTATTTAAATAATAAATAGTACTTTTTGATAATATTGAATTATTCATTATAAAGTTAAATTTGTAACTTAAATACTAAACATCTTATTCAAACTCTTCTTCCCCTTCTTCATCTTCTTCCTCGTCACTATCCTCAGCCTGCTTGGAAGTGCTTTTTTGGTTTGAGCAATTGCCATCGCAATGCTTACATGCAAGTGAGCACTCCAACCCACTTCGTCGGCACCCGCACCTTGTGCCACAGTCGGTTTCACAGGAACAAGGGATACTGCTTAAAATTTCCTAGGGACCGGTTCCCTGGGACATGTTGAGCTCTCCATCCTCCAATTCCCACCCCCATTCCAACGGATTTAAGGTTCTGTCTTGACTTTGTGAACTATACCAAGCGTGTACTTGAAAATAGACACGCTTGATATGCTCGGTCAACGCATTGACAGTCGGGATTATGCGTGCTAGATCGACTTTTTTAGATTTGCTGACATCAGCATACATTTTTGCTCGATAGCTTTGGACGAGCTCAATCGCAGGTTTATCGCTCGTGCGGAACACTTTGGATGCCCCACAAAAAGCCAAAGCTAACCGAAGCCCATGACCTATAAAATTATCGATGGATACATGGTTTTGCTTAAATATTTGTGCAAATCCATGTAAATCATAGGATTTCTCAAAAATATCGCAGAATTTTACTTTCACCCTGGTAATTATAATGCCAGAATTGAATCCAGCATCCCCGAAAACCCCCGAGTAACGATTTTTGAGCTATTTTCATGGACGTTGCAGTTCCCCCCCCCCCCAATCACCCTAGGCACCCCCGCAGAGCCACCCCCGAGCGCTCCCGTGTAATTCTAACGCCAGAATTGAATTCGGCATCTCCGAAAACCCCCGAGTAACGATTTTCGAGCGATTTTCCCAAGTTTCCAGTCGTTATTATAATATTGCAAGTAATTATGCAATTGTAAAATGCATTTATTGCACCAGAATGCATTTTTCGAAAAATGGCATAACCACATCATATAAGACTTTTTCCCTGGAAGCTTTCTGAACACAATGCAGAAAACAGCATCTCGATATCTGCTGGCTCTAAAAATTTCTTTATTTCAGTCGATTTTGATCTAAATGCCCTGGACTAACTCCCGCGTTTAGACCAGGAGGCTCGTCTTTGAGTTGAACTAGCCGTAGTAAAACGCTTCTAGCGCCGCGCATTGTAACACCTTGAAGCATTTTAACAACTTTTAACTTTAATATGATAGGATTTATGAAACCCAGTACTATATATGCGTAGTCGTTATTAAAGCAGTTTGGTTTGGCAATGAACCTATAGCACGAGCGGCCACTGCCATCATGGGCGCCGCGTCCCCCTCCCCCATTCAGGTTAATTATAGTCAGGTATTTTTCTTTAAAGAGATTAGCACTAAAATATATTTTAAATGTTCCGTTTGATTTTACATATACTTATTTTATTTTTTACAAGAGTTCAAGCATGAGCTGCAATGCTCCGTGTATTGAAAATAATCCCAATACGGAAGTTGTCGAGCGAAGCACGCAATGCATTGTGTATTGAAAATACTCCCAATATGGGGTTCGGCCGCTTCTCATAGTGTTCAGTGTCAAGCCCAGATGTGCGTCCTTAGCAGTGAACGTGTTAAGCCCCATACCATGGTCTAGCCCCTCTTAGAAAATATCAGATGGGCGCCCATGATAGCATGCGCTGCCACTGCTATCAGGTAAACAAATTGCTGCTTCTGAGGTAACATTAAAGTTAACAAGGCAGGGAAATAAAGCAAATCTTAATTGCTTACTTAAGACAACACATTTTGTGTTAAGACAACCATTAGAGTAAAGGATGATGTAGGCACAGGTATTTTTTTTAAACTGATTGCAATTATAAATAATTCAATCACGCAGCGGTTCAGTACAGCGAATTTCCAAAATTAAGTTTTAGGGTTTCAATCAACTATTTGGGAAATCGGTCTACTCAGAAGGCGCTGAATAGGTGGCTGGGTGTGCGACAATAGAAAATTGTTTCCCCCTCAACCTCCAGCACCGGCTCAAGCGCTGCTTCGAACCGCTCGCTTTGGGAACCTCGTCTCTTCGGATTAGAAGCTGCCCCACGTGGATCTGAACCGGGCACATTTGTGGTATTGTACGTTTTTATTGATTTTGAGGGAACCGTGTGGGCTATTAGGTCGTTTACAGAATAACCTCCTATATTTACTTTTATAGATAAAATCCCAAAAAAGTTTCATTCTAGTATTTCTCAATATTTTTTGTTCAAGATAGATTTTACACAGGACCCTAACGGGGTCCTAAAGCGACTAGTTTCTTTGTTTTGTGGTTATGAGACATTTACCTAATTATGTAACAATTGTACACGGCAAATTGTAGTTAAGTGAAAATTGTTTATGATATTTATTTCAGTAAATGTCTCATTACTCAGTTATTTATTATCCGATTGTAGCAAATAAAGTATGATTTTGTTCGTCTTAAAATTCTACGTTTTTTATTACTGGTGACATTTTTTAATAAAAATTACGGTTTTCGTGAAATTTAACATCAACGATTTTAAATGACCGCCATCTTGAAACTGTTTAAGATATCGTAATGAAATTTTATACACTTGTTTGACCTATCAAGGTACACGTTCATGCCAAATTGAAGTTTCTATCTAAAATAGTACTCAAGTTATAAAATAATTTGTAAAAAACACAAACAGACGGACAGACAGAAAACTATCGGCATTTCAGACCCATATTTATATGACTTTTTTTATTGTCTTGACCTAAGGAACAAATACACAAAAATTTTCCAGGGAGTTTGTAAACACCCTGTATACGCAGTCCTGGGGCGAAACTAGTAATAAACCAAGTAAACACGGTCGACTATCCTATCCTAGGAAAATGCCCGACACAATATCCTGGTTTCAACTGTTAACGCAGTTTTCCTTTCCGGCCGTTTAACTGAAAGCGTATAAAGTTTTAAAGTGTTTGAAATAAAAACGCGATCTGATTAGATCAAAGTGTTGGAAGTGTTTACAAGTTTGGTGTGTAAGCCAAGACGAATGGCGGCCATCAACGCTGGAACAAAACACGGAGAGTGCATTAGCAGTTCCGGTTCCGCTAGGTTAACTTCCGGGCAAATAGCCACTCTCAATAAGTACCAATAAAACTAACGTACCTTGGTTTTGCTTCGAGGAATTTTACAAATACTGGATCGTCTAACCACACTCGACTCCAGCGGTAAGGAATAAAACATTTTGCATCGCGAGAATTGTGTTTTCTGGAAAGTGAAGGATTTTAACTTTCTGGTAGAATATAATATTCGTATGTATTAGTTAGCTAAGGAATTTATTTTTATGAAATAACCACTGGAAATTACTACAAATATTTTAAATCCACGACCTAATCAGTGGGGGTTATAAGTTTAACCTGTGTGGCTGTGTACCTGTCTGTGGCATCGTAGCTCCTAAACGGATGAACCGATTTTGCTTTAGTTTTTTTGTTTGAAGGTGACATGATCGAGATTGTTCTTAGCTACGATTCAACAAAATCGGTTCAGCCGTTCGGTTTTTTAACAGTTTTAATTGTTTTACCTTATAGTCCGTCGTGTGATTTCGTTATACTGTCTTATTTAAGTCGCGTTTCGAGATCGTAATATCATTTTCAAATATATATTATCACTTTCCATTTCGTCATATATTCATACAAACACAAAAACATTAAATACAAAAGTACACAACACATAATTTATAGCGCTATACAGTTTTAGTTGGTCGGTGTACACCATCGCGTCGGCTATGGTAAACTAAACCAATTTCTTTATAGGCCCATTGCGTTGTTCTTATTCAAAACAAATGAAGTAATTTTAAACGTTTTTCAGTGAAGATTTACAAAAAATAAAAAACCCAACACATCACTGTATTTTAAAAATAACTGACATTTAAAAAAACACGTTTAATTTAATTGGGAGAACTTTTTTGTAGAATTTAATTTGAGATAACTAGTACTTCTGTGAACAGTAGACCTCGCTCGTTGAAATAGCAAATGTGGTTTTGAGCGTAAGTTAAAAATAGTGTGCCAGTAAATAGAAGGTTTAGCCAGTGAAAAATTATTTTACAATTTATTCCTTAATAAAGTTACGAAACAGTTCGACTCTAAAAAATACCGTGTGGTGCAACAAAGAAACAAAGTTAATGAGAGAATGTAGTTGGTAAAGCACTACAACTCAGAAAATGCGACGCAACGCCAATCGGGTTCCTTATCTCGGCTCCCCCTCCACAATTCATTCACAGTCACAGCGGCCACACTGACGCAGCGCAGGAAAGAGCAAGACAGCAGGTAGCGCGCTCTCCCTCTCCATAAAATTATAAGGTTTTATGCAGATATCTAAAGAATAAACGTATAAAAACATGGTTAAAATACAAAAACTTGGACGATTTTTAACAAACTTGAAGTTTGCTGCCATTTTGTGAGCTTACCGTTCGAGATACAAAAAAAATCAAGAAAATAATTTTGTAGAACATAAAATTTGCTACGCGCAAAACGTCATTAGATTTTCAATTCGACTTACGGTTAAGCCACAAACTGGTTTTGTAAAAAAACCTTACTCTGAGAGAAACGGTGCGGCCGCCATTTTTATTTTATTTAAGGGGTTAAAAATTTAAAATAGAAAAAACCCATATACATACATCGCTTGGCCTAGGTAAAGGAACATTCTTGCAAAAAATCATGACAATCGGTCAAGCCGTTTGGCCGTAATCGTAAGACAGACAGACGCACAGACAAAATGCCGAACGGTCGAGCTAAAACCAGTTAACGCGTTCTCATAATAAATGTACCAAATTGAAGCATAAGCATTCCAATACTGCCCAAAAATAAAAAATTTATAATTTTTCCATTTAAGTTTGTTAATAAATAAAAAGTAAAGTACTAAAAATTCCTCATCTTATTCCCCAATTTTTCTCTAAAAACTTGCCCTTAGTTTGAGGGAATCATTCAACGTAGCTCATAACAGACATATAAATTTGAAGGTTAAACTTTCCCATAATCCGAAAATAAAATTATAACTTTGTTTTTAGCTTTGCTTTTCTTCAGCCTACAGAATACAAAATGATATTACTGTTTTTACAATGTTTACCCTAGGTCTAGTTGCAACTTTTGTTAACTAAATTTAACAATGATTTAATGAAAACCCGAACCACAAATAGAAGGAACAAAAACAATAACGGACAATTTAATGAAAAGTTATGTTTATTGTACTACCCTAATGCACAATTCAATGACATAGTTATCCTCAGAGGGCTTTAACACTACCTTAAGGGGAGTCGTACTAGGTAAAAAAATGTTTTTGTTAATTTTTTGTTTTTGCAGTATATTAGCTTTAATTTAAGACCTTGTTAGTAGAGTAGGCCCCCCTTTAGAACAACCTTGACCTTGACCTTGACCTTTGAGCAGTGTAACGTGTGTGAGATGTTGACCTTGAGGATAGTTAACGTTTGTGAGGTGTTGACCTTGAGGAGAGTAACATGGGCGTTGAGGGTGACCTTGAGGCGCCGACGCCGGCCACTGTTTCCGCCCGCCATCTTTTTCCGCCATTTTGTTTCCGCCATCTTTATTTTTTTATTTTCTAAATTAAATTAAATTATTTTCTTTTTTAAAACAGAATAAATCAGCTTTTTAATCACGGCCTGTCTTGGTTTAAAGCCCTCTCACCAGCGTCAAGGTGACAGACATGAGAAGGTTAATTTTGAAAAAAATAAAAATAAATAAATGCCAAAAGTGATTGAAAATTTTAACTAAAAATTTAATTACATTTGTTTCTCTTCCCACCAATACTTTCTATATTTACAATTAATTAAAACACAAGTACATAGTTTTGGTATGATTCCCGTTCGTGAACAGTATGAACAGTTAAAAAGTTTATCTTCGGTGAACCGAGTGCATATCTTGTCACAGCAAGTAAATCCTTCAAAGTTTGTCTTGTATAGGACTAGTTTCATTGCTTTCTTCTGTTCCGTTACGCATCTACAGTGACAAAAACTATAACATCTACAGATGTTACATGCCATTCCATCCACTTGACTTTTAGGTTGAACAAAGCACTTCAACTCACAACAATAATGCGTCATATTGAAAACTCTCTTAGATGTTTACCCTACAATAGCTGGGTACAGAATGGAAAATACTCCGTTTGCTAACCTATGTATATCTAATGATTGACCTTGTTAAATAAACACACGCCATTTAGATATAATAGATAATTTATTAAAACTAGTATAATACATTATTTAAAATCTAACATTTTAGAAATAAAGTCGATGTCTTCCTGTGGCATATTTATAACCAACTCCTCGGCCGATGGTGGTGGATCTTTCCCGGAGAGCGCAAGGATTGCCTCGTCCCATTCCTCTTGGGAGACTGACATTCCCCCAAGATCCGACTTCGCAGCGATAATAGGAGCCGTCGAAGGATTCGGTTCGGAGTCCCTTAATGGTTCAATTGCGGTGGTGGTGGTGGCTAATGCCACTTTCGGCCACCACAAATGATTCCACTTCCTTCGTATAGGAGCCGAAACCGGAGGAGTAGAGCCTGTGCCTATTGATGGTGCAGCTTGCGTTACCCCGCGGATCTCGGCAGAGAGAACTAGGGATATAGCTCCGAACCCCTTCGATTGCACACCTTCACTGCTCTCTCGAACATCGCTGAAAACAAAAAGGCTTATTAAGAAACAACTTAGTGACACTTTTAATAAAACTTGAGGTTAGTACAATAAATTACAAACATTTACAAGATAACAAGAAGGTTTTAAGAGTTTTAGGCTTGGAACCATAACACAACTATGTATATATTTAAAAAAGATAAATTAAATCTACTCACCACGAAAGCTGATCGATAGCACGACCCAGGAAAGAATTAAATGACCTCTGGAGTTTGGCCGACATCGACTTCTTCTTCTTTGCCACAGTAGTTTTCTTCTTTGCAGGAGCCATGATGAAACAGATACTAAAGTTTATAGGAATCGGTCGCTTTTATATAGTCAAGTATGGCTGACCTTTCGCAGGGAAGTGGAGTTATGGAGGGGGAAAATAACGTTCAGAACCGCTCTTTACAATGTAATCTCTTATGGTGAAATTACTCTGTTAGTGTTTCTTGTAGTGTAGCTGTATGGTGGGGGTAGTTCTCGTCACCTACTGATGGGTCACTCCTGTTGTCTTCAGAGTCGCTCGCCTCGTTCATGTCTGCATCGCTATATTCGGATTCCGAAGAGTCGGAATCGTATTCAGTACTAAATATAACTTTGATACTATCCGTATCTCTAACATCGAACACCTCCGAGCATTTTGTAAACTTATAACAATCTAAATAAACTTTTTCAATTTATTTATTATCTTTGTAGAAACAAATTGAGACACCTGCGTCAATACCCATGATTACTCGTTGGAAGTCAAGTAGCGAATGAAGAATACTCCGTCATCTCCGTCTTATTTATGATTGTCCTCTGCGATATACGGAGCTGGAACGCATCTTGTGCCTAACTCGTTATTCGAATTGTCATCATCGGATTCGTCATCATAGTTTTCGCATTTCATTTTTTTAATCGCCCTTCGCCGCAACCTTTCGGCGGCTTCTCGCATCCAACAACAACCATTTCTTGCTTCTCTTTGTTCGGAATCATCGATTATATAGAATATAGTATTCATCTCGTCTCTAAAATGAACCGTACCTTTCGAACTTGACATTATTACTCTCTCTTCTTATTTTGTAGAAATTGCGACACTGAAGTCATTACTCGTCGGAAGTCAAGTAGAGAATGGAGAATACTCCGTCAGCTCTGGGGGGTGATTGTCCTCTGCGTTATACGGGGTTGGAACCGTCGCACGGGGAAGCCGTGGCCCGCATTACAATCCAGGGTGAACTGAAGGTTCACCCCTTAAGGAAGTAGCCCCAACCATCGCTACTTCCGGTGACTACCACTCCATTACAAAAATGTAGCCTCCCAATATATTTTTTATTTTTATTTTATTTATGTTTTTTTGTTTTTCTACAATTTGTTCCTTACTCACTTTGGTTTACGCAAGACTTAACTTCTCGCCAGTGACCTTATAGGTTTACGGATTTTCCGCACCATATCGTACACACTTAGGTTTACGAGGGACTTAGCCCTGCGCCAGTGACCTTGTAGGTTTACGAGGGACTTAACCCTGCGCCAGTGACCTTTTTAGGTTTACGAGGGACTTAACCCCACGCCAGTGACCATTGTACACACACACACACTAAGTAAGGAATAAATTGTAAAAATATTTAGCACTTTTTAAGGCGCATTTACTGTCGTGTTGAAAGTGTTGAGGTAATATACATTGAATTTCTGTACAGTAGGAGTATTTTTCTTCCTCTGGCAATTCTATCACACGAGGATGAAATTTTCTCAAACACTGAGCTTTTTCCAATCCTTTTGTGAAAATTGTGGAGAATGGTTCGCACAAAGAACGTATAGTTTCCTCGTCATATGGGACACTACCATCATCCCATTTGAGAAGATGATAGTGCTTTTGCAAATAACGCACCGATCTCCGAGCTTTAGCATTCAGTAGGTCAAATTTATAGGGTGGTTTGAAAACAATGACGCTTTCAAAAGCATCACTCACTGTAGCAAACTCTTTGACTAAATACCTGTTGTTGTTATCTTGGAATCCGTGAAATTCAACTATGGCCCGCATATTTTTTAAAGAGGACGATTTCATCGTACAATTTGTCCGCTTCGGGGAGAGTGCTAGAAACGAGTTCGTCAGAGGCTAAACACTCACTAATGTAACTGCGTAAATAATCTTCGTTATAAAATAATTCCTTAATCCGGCGGTTTATGAGAGGTATGGAGTCTTTAAATAGTCCCCACTCTGGCAGGTTCAAGTTTAAATAATGTTGGCCGTCATGAAATGTAACATAACGTTTTCCAAACATTGTTTTTACTTGAATACTCCCAACACTTAAGGTAAAACCATGGCTAGTCTTTCCTTCAAGAACCGAGGTTATGTCACAAAGTAATATTTCGTTAAACACTTCGCCTGTAAAGAAAACATATTTTTTACCTGCTTGAAGCAATAATCCAGTCTCATATCCCGTAAGCTGGAATAGCCCTGTCGCTACAAATTTTGTGCATTCAGTGTTTAAGAAATGTACGGATTTCAAAAAGATGCCCAAAGGTAGGTTAGATGGATACTTGATCTCAACTTCCATTTTCTCTGACTTCATGATCGCGACTGAGCCTAGACCATCTTTTTAACCGTACCGGAAAGAAGATTGTACACTATATGTGTATCGTGTAGAATGAGACAGTAGGCTGTGGTTTTATCGTCAAAATTGGAAGAGGTTTCTATCTCAAGTCTGACGTCAACAGGGCCTGATTTTATAGAATCGTTCTGTTTCGAACAGTCAATCACAAAAATCGGGGCTTTGTCCTTGAACGAGGCAAGATCCATGCAAGGAGACGACTCACGTAGATAGTAAGACTGTTGAAACCTAGAGTACATCTCGTACATGGTCGAAACGTCCCCGTGGATACTATCGTAGGGAAAATACTGTGAATTTAAGTAAAGTTTTACATTTTCCACTCCACAACGGTCAAACAAGGAAGCGTCTTTTTTAATTTGAATCTTCCTATCTTTTTGAAAAGCTACAATAACGTAACGCGGTTTTTCCATCTGGTTAGAAGTTTTTACGGTCCAGGAAATCTGTTGCGACGGCGGAAGTGTAGGGAATTCGTGAATCTCCCAGCTTCTAAAAGGGACGTGAACGGGAGCATCGCGTTCGATCATTTTTAAAATTTTCAACCGATAAGCATCGGTCACAGTGAGATGGGGAACTCTCCATTGTATGCTGGTTATTTTCAAATCTACGGAAGTAGCGTTCTCACCTATTATCGCGTTCAAGTCGGACGAAGAGCGTAAAAGTACGAGTTCCTGTTTTACGTTCACCACAATTCTCTTGTAGTCTTCAAAAAAACCCATAAGCATTTTCAAAGGTACGGAGATTGTAAATGTCGTCGATTCGTGTGTTTCACCGACTCCCAGCCAACCGGCGTTCGCGAGTTTATTCTTTTCAATTTCCCGCAGAGACAAGAGGTTCTTAATTGTACTTGCAATTCCAACGTTTCTCGTTCTGTCCACTTCGTTTGCGGCGATTTCATATCGGATATCGTCAAACAAAAAGGCTACCGCATTATTCACCAACTTTACGGGCGCATCGACATTAGCAGTCGTTTTTCCGCTTATTGTACCTTTGATGTACAGTAAACTTTCAAACGGTGCAGTAATCACGTCCTGTTGATTAATAGGTATACGGATTTCGTCGTTATTACCATAAGTGGCTGACGCGTAAGGCCTATGCGAATGATATTCCATACCGGTGATGATGTCATTGTACTCGGCAGCACTATCGATTGCCAACAGCTCCATTATTGATTTTGAATCCAAGCGATCTCAGGAAACGAATGTTTCGTGGTGTTAACCCCAACGAGTTTTGACGCGTACTGACCACCGGTTTATATTGCCGTTCGTTAAATACGAGTCCCATTCTGGCGTCTTAGATGCAGCCGCACTGAAATTGCCTCGCCTCTAAAATCAATCAACTCTCCGTTCTGATCCCTCAGACTCACCGTTACACTATGAACAGTTTTCACCCTGACGGGTAAATATATTATATTTGACGGCGTTTCCACAATCTTGTAGCCCGGGGGGACTTGGGGGTAAAACTCGTGCATAATGTGGGATTCGATACCGTTTTGAAATGAACCGGCCGCGATATTGCATTCTACGCGAATCATACTCACTCTGATAATGTTGACAGGCGTATTAGACACATGTTTTTTATTAGCAGCCAATGTACCATTTTTAAAACCTAGTAATTGACCAATGGAACCGTCCTCCAAACAAATATCTTTCGAACATTTAACTTCTGCTTTTAACGTGTTGTTATTGGGTTTCAGTGAAAATGTAATTCCTTTCGGTTCTAGTTCGTTTACAATAAACTTTTCCATGTCTTCGATTTCGTACGAGCCTGTAGGTATACTTACGTCTACATTAGTTGTTTCATTTAATTTGATTTTAAGTCGGTTATTAACGCCTTCTATTACGTTTGGAATAGAGTTGTATGTGGCAAGTTCTATAAGACCAATTTCCCACTCTCCGTCGAGTTCAAGTGGCGGAAAAAAATCGGACAAGAGTGTGGAACTGTTACCAAACAACACGATACTCATTGTGATAGAAACTTTAAGCACAAATGACCGCAAACGACTGAGTCGCCCGACTGATGTTGCCTGTAATTATAGTGAACTGAAGCGTTTGGACCGAAATAACTTGTCAACTCGATTGGAGGCCTAAGATTTCCGAAACTATCAAAGTACTCGACGCTGTCTCCCCGTTTCTTATAGCACACCCAGTGGGTGCCGGTACCATTTATACTGTCCAAATTCACAATGCCCGCTTCGTTCCTTAAGGACCGCGAAGGAAGGGTATCTCTCATGTACACACCTCTGAAATACGGTATTTTAAATTTAACGGCGTATTTTTCCAAATCAATATTAGTCAACGGTCTGATCGGGATCGAATCTATCGGGTTTTTTTTTTACTAAAGCGCTTGCGTCTTTTACCGCTCCCCTTCTTCTTATACGGTTTCAAGTAAAGACCTTTACCCTTTAGCTGTTTTAGCAATCGGTCGACAGACTTTTTCCCTGTCCTGCGTTTCTTCCTCCTACCACCTCCGATTTTTGATTTTAATTTCATCGCGTTTGTTACAGCCCAAGCAGCTGCTTTTTCACCTATAGATGCGTTACTCGCTTTAACCCGACTCCAAGCCTTTTCAGCTAAATTTTTATCCGCAACTCTACGTCTGTCGGAATCACTGTACTTACTATAGGCTATATCGTGCTCTTTACAAGCTTCGTCCAACAAATTTACACCTTTATCGCCTCGTGCTAATCTCTTGGCTAATTTCGTGCCGGGTCCACAGTAGTTGTAACCGGGTAAATGAAGTTCTATAGGTAGAAGATCGATAGCTTTATTCAAAAGACCACGTCCTTTCCTGATAACTCTTCGTTTGCGACTGACATGTGTTGACCGTGTCTTCGCCATTTGTATACTAAACTAAGACGAGACTAACCCGTGGTTTATGTAGAAAAATAAAACATATCCGTCACAAGAGAGTACAAATCTTTGAGACGCTTCTCTTTCATACACCTGATTTGTAATACGTCAAAAATATCCGCCTCTATTCGTGTAACGTAGCCGACAAACTCGTTGTAGACGTAAACGTTATTCTCACCAAAAAAGTATACATTTCCATCGATATACTGAAATCCTCCCTTTACAGTCGACGGTAACCCTGCGTACAGCTCCCTGACTCTACCCATGTACATACTAGTACGAGCGCATTCGTCGTAACGCGAAACGTAAATGTCATCGTGGAAAAAGATGATTCCTCCTTGATTGTTTCGAAAAACGGCATTTATTTGTTTAACATTACCTCTTCCCAACCAGTCGGCAATACCGTACTCGTACAATACTTTCAGACTAGGATAAGCGAATGTGTACACAGTACTGTTTGTTAATAAGACTACATTACTATCGGCTTGTTGATAGAGACCAGTCAAATTGTTAAATTCGCTAGGTAAGAAATTCAACCAGTCTCTAGTTAATCTCGGAGCAGTGTACGGTTCTCGTTTTGACACCTCCAAGTGAAATTTCCAAAAATATTGTTCATAAAATAAAAATACGTGCTTATCGCCAATTAGAATTTTGTTAATTTTACCCCTCAAATTACAGAGGTCGGGTGCAGTAGCTACGGGTGATTGAGGAGGCATAACGGTAGTAGTAGTAGTAGTAGTAGTAGTGGTAGTGGTAGTAGTTGGAATAGGTGTGGTACTAGTAGTTGTAGTAGTCGTTGTTAGTGGTACGTACATATTCTGTATATCGCGAATGACGTCATCGGATATCTTTACCTGGTACATATCAGTTATATTTTGAGGGAGAATTGTAAAAGGATACATTGTCGAATTGCTTAGATAATTATGACCGAGTCCGAGAGCGTGACCTATTTCGTGAATAAGTACAAAATAGAAAGATTGGGTACTGGTTGCGGGGTAGTTCATGCTGAAATCCCAATATTCATCGTTGTCAAAATGAACTTCTACTTTTTTGTGAGAAGTAGTAGGTCTTGCATCACAATGCGCTAAAACTCCACCAGGACCGTCGAAATTATAATTACATATGCCATTGCCCACACCTATTTTCATGTGTTTCTTTTCACTCATCGAAATTACAATATTTGGGTGTAAATTGTCGCGGTAAAATTTTAAAATGGTGCTATTACTCCATAGTTCAAATACCCGTTGTACTATTAACTGATGGTCTCGTGGTCCATACTTACACCATGATATCGTAGTATTCTTCCAACCGAGTTTAGCAGTCGCGTCCAGAGGGTGGTCAGTTTCGTTAAATCCGCAAAAGCTTTGCTCACCCTCGGAGAGAACAGATTTGATAAGGAAAAACACAACCGTCGCGGTCAAAGTCATCCTAATGAATGATCGAATTTAAGAAATGCAGACCCTTACAAAGTGGGTCTTACTTTAAGCTAATCATTTCCACATCATACACCAGGTGAAAGGGGAACAAATTCAGCCTTTGAATAAGCTTTAATTACTTTTTCCATAGCTTTTATCGTGTCATTCAGTTGAGATAACGTGACGGCGTCGTCGTCGTCTACGCCTTTAGCTAAATTACACAATCGATTCTGATTTGCGTTAAAGGTTTTAGGCGAGTCCCTCGTTATAGCGTTTGACTTAACCCATTTCGTTAAATCTAAAACACCCTTTTTCACTGCATTTAGTTGAAGCAGATTCACGGCATCTCTATCTTTTTTGGCGACCGGTAGATTCGTGATTCTTTTGGAGCCGGCATTGAATACATCATCACCTTCGGGTAATTGAGTTACAATTATTGCGTTTGCCTGTAAAAATTCTAAATTAACCGCGTCTCGTAACGACACCGGTGGACCGATATTATTTATTATATTATTTTTAAAATCCCATCCGTGTTCCGACAACGATACGATCCCCTTGTTCAATATACGTTCGTCAACGTATTTCATATTTACGGCGTCCGCTTCTACTTTGGGATATCCTACGTTTTGTATACGTTTATTATTAACATTATAGCCACTGCCGTCGGGTAAATCGGTTATAGCGTTTGCCTGTAAAAATTCTAAATTAACTGCGTCTTTATTGGACACTTGGTGGCCGACACTGGTAAGCCTTTTATTTCCAAAGCCCCACCCGTTATTGTCAAGAGTTATTCTATTGTCCACATAGGACTTGGTTGCAACGTCTTTCTCATTCTCGGGAGTTTTTACATTACATATACGTTTATTTTTAACGTCGAAATACTCTTCACCGTAGGCTTGGAACGGGTCAACAGGTCTTTTGAGAATCACACTATTCGTAACCCATGACTTATATTTATTTAACTGATCAAAGTTGACGGCGTCCGTTATGTCGGTTCCCCCTTTGACATTGGTTAATTTTTTACCTCCGAAATCCCACTTATATTCATCTGTAGGTATTTTACTATCTACATAGTACTTGTTGACTGCATCCTTTTCATTTTCTGGTTGACCCACATTACATAACAATTTATCCTGAATGTCGTAGTTCCCCTCTGAGGTGAGATTAAATCCTACACCTTTAGGACCCTGTTTCGAAACCGTCGCCTCGGAGTAACGTCCAAACTTGTCGACACTCATCTTATCAATGATCTAATTTTTCTATTTCCCAAGCCTTTTATCAACCCCGCTTCACGTAGTTCTTCTACTATTGACGCAATCTCGTTCGAATGACCCGTGTGACCGGCGTCATTGGAAGCTAGCAAAAGTCTCATTCGATCGCATAGCTCGTTCGGATCGTCCCAGTAAGAGTATCCTTTTCCGCTGATCGATTTAGGAGGGAACAATTGTATTATAATTTTTTTGTATTTCTCCGATTTAGGGTTCCTATTAACCTGACCACGTGCATCATATTTTCTTTTGTGCGCGTTGGTTTTCAAACAGATATCTTTGTACGCGTTCAAGTCTGCATCGGTGTACATACCATCTTTGGGTATTCGTTTAAAAAGTAACTCGTACAGTCCAGGTGTTCCTTTATAGTTAGTTCCTTCTATTGATATTTTCCCTTCGTCCGTAAACTGTATTGTTTTATCACCGACCATAAAATCGTCACCTTCGATTCGCGGGCCGTACACGTTATCTATAACCTTTTTAGTAGGATTATCTGTCATAAATTTAATCAGGTACCTTTGTGTAGTAGGATGTTTGAACGTATTTATCACCCAATTTTTGGATTCAGCACGACCTTGTGGCGTTGACAATAACTCGGTCACGGTATCGGGGGTTTCCGCGACTGTTTCGGTTTCGATAAAACTAGGACCCCCAGGCGTTGAGGTTTTCGCAACCGTATCAGTTTCGATAAAACTATGATCTCCGGGCGTTGAAGTTTCTGCGGTAGGTTCAGGCGGTTCATCCTTTATCACTGTTTTAACATCCGATAGTGTCCGTATTTTAGACAACTCACTAATAATCGGCTTGTACTTTTTTGCAAGAACTCGTTCCGTATCGACTTCCCCGTATCTCATCTGTTGGTACTTCCTTTTGATAGCGTCTCTCAGACGTGTTATCTCAAAGGTGACCTGTTCGGACGACGACATATCGCGAAATGAAAGGTCTTTTGCTGCGAATTTTCTATTTATGGTAATTCTATAGATCTCAAAAAGAGCGCGTACTTTTTATCCTTTAACAGATAGCCTACTACATTACCTGCTGAGACTTTAAACACTTTGCCCTTCCCCTTCCAATATTTGCGCATATGATTATCAAAATATGGAATGTGTTCCACTTTGTTTACGTTGGTGAATACAAATGTTCGTTTTAAATTATCACGCAACTCGGGTATTTCCGCCACAATGAAGTTATCATCTGCAGGTGTGTCTTGCATGTGTCGTTTGAGTTCAGATATAGGCCTAGGCGCAGATGTGTCCAACAGGAATGAATTTAACAAGAGAAATTCATCCAAATTTGCACCTGTAAATTCACGCCATGTGTTTAGTTGTATCGGATCGATGATGGAATATTTTTTACCGTCAAATGATAAACCGAAATGCATGCATTGTTTCGGTACTGATGGTAGAGCTAATTTCAGAAAATCTACGGTAAACATACCATGTGCCATGTTGTTTACGGCCTCAAAATGTTTCCCCCGCATTTGGCGTGGTAGGTCTTTAGGCGGCGGTCCAAACTTTACATTGTAACTCACGTCGACACAACACTTTGATCCGAGCACTAGCCGATAGGCGTAAACCGGATCACGTATAGGCATTGTACGCTCCGTTACTACTATACACCTGGATGCATAAGGTAGGGAACAGCCGTATTGCAACATATCCAGGTAAACTTGCGTGTAGTTTATGTCTCCATGGCCGGGTGTAACGATACGGTTGAACAAGTTTGGAAACGGTCTGAACCGAGAGATCAGATTTTGAGAATGCCGTACGGTACCTTTTAACATGTGTTCGTTGTAAATAACTAGTTCGAATGGGACGCCATTCTTTTCGCTCTCGTGTAGAAACTTTATCCAAGCGTCCCTGTTGTAAATCCTCTTACCCGATGTAATCATCAGTATGATAATGGGTGGTAAACTTTTACTGTATCCCCCGCGTCTCTTGTGTCTCCAACACCGTCTGTTAAATATATCACCGTGTTTAGTAGTACGACTACAATAGTTACCGCAAAACTGTTTCTTATCGGGATAGTACCAAGTACAAAGATTTGACTTTGGTTTAGAAAACCTTGTAGCGTTAGCATACGGACCGATATCGTTGTACGTGTAAATACGCATTATATATCTTTTACAATCCGATCGAAACCTATTCGATAGCGACCGTCTGTTATTTCACTGTCTTTGTCTATGACCACAAATCCGTGTTTATTCTTCCAAGCGAGAGCACAGATATCTTTAAAAACTCTAAAAGATACGTCCGGTGTGACGTGATCAGTGAAAATGTGTCGTAAATTCATCTCATCTTGTTTAAATACCACCAACAGATTTGCATTGTCCCGGATCAGCTGCTTGGGTATTTTACTGTAGGTCTGTCCTAAATAAAACGAGTCTATATTGTTGTGTCGACCCATGGTAAAGTAGCTGCGTATGTGATCGTGTTTCTCACAAGCAATATCATCGAATAGCATAACCGAGTTCGGCTCGGCTTCATCAGGGGCTATGACATTATCGTTGTCCGAATAAGAAAAATATCCGATACACGAATTTTCAAAAACATTTTCTAAAAGTTTATATTTAGGCTGATGAAGCGATTTGGAGAGTACATAAATATTTGCAAACTTCAATCCGTACGGTTCGAACAGTAAATTGAATACTACATTGGTTTTACCGCAATTCGAGGGGCCACACACAATACATCTAATAGTATTGGGTAATATCGGACTGTGACGTTTCTTATAATTTCTTTCCGGCAGGTAGTCGTCAAAGTTTGACATTTGAAGCGAGTGCGACATACTCTCGATACGCATTGTGAATAGATACTAAAGTATATTTATTAGAGTTTCTCTTTTTAACGATCGGCATGCGAGACTCTACAGTCGGCATTGGGACCTGCGTACCGAGCCTCCAAACCGGTCTTGCGCAACTAGACTTTGTGACCTCATTGACATTCGGCCTTACACGAGCAGCTTTCTCTTATCTACCCATGTGTTGTGTGTTTGATCAAAGCCCAGCCATTTCACAAGGACTTTGTTTCCTTTCTTACGCAATACTTTTTCCACGAGATAAACGTCGCCCGTGTTCGACTTACTTAACTCTTCCCCGTAAAATCCACCTTTTAAAACTTCACCTTTTCCGTCTTGCAAAACATATGTGGGTGGTTTTGTAGGTCTAATACCGTACACCGTAAACACTTCGTTTGTCCAGTTGGGTAGATAACCTTTTGCGAATGTTTTTTTATACTTGGAAATTCTAACTTTATCGTCTAATTTGAATTTAGGCTGGCTGTTGATAGATTTTCCCGCGATTTTGTCTAAAAGCATTTTCTCGTGTTTTCTCAATACCTTAGAGGGTTTCATACCGATAGTACTGTGTACGGTATTATTGTACAAGCTAACTATATTCGGTAATATATCGAGCCACTCGTAACTCCCTTGCGCAGTAAATTCACGCCACATCCGATTTTTCAAAGTACGATTCAGCCTTTCCACTATGGATGCTTTTTTGTCCGAATAGGTAGCGTAATGGTTTATTTTGTATTTTCGCATTAACTTTTGTACGTGTGCGTTGAAAAATTTTTTACCTTGATCGGTCTGGAAATGTTTCATCTTATGATTTTCAAATATCGGTTCCAACGCAGCGGCTACTTCTGCCCCCGATTTCGACTTTATAGGCACGGCAAAAGCAAATTTGGAAAGGCAATTTATCACGGTCATTATGTACTTGTATCCCTTATTGTCTTTAGCGTACGGTATCATCTCGACCAAATCCGCTTGGAATAAATCCGTTAAACCCTTCAAAGTCACACGCCTAGTTTTGAAATTTCTTCTCGCGGGCTTATGAAGCTCCGCAGCAATAGCACGTCTCACGTCCATCGTTCGACTGAAGGGATTATCAAATTTGTCGGGGTATGTAAACCCCCGAAGGGGTGAAGCAGGCCCCCACCCGCCTGCTTCCGTGATGCCCAACCATAAATTTTGGCATCTCCGTTACAACACATTCAGCCTTACAGGTTTTTACACCGCTCCAGAGGGCCCATTCAGTCTTACGAGTTTTTACACACACACACACACACACACACACACACACATACTAACACAGAGTTCAACATATCTCTCTTTCTTGGCGCGGGATTTTAATGTAGCCATACGGCAGCGAATCGTATTCACCATCTCTCTTTCTCTTTGCACCAGTGATTTTAAACATTTTAGTTTCGCTCACGGTTATGACCTCACGATCCTTTGTTCTTTTTATACGAGTGTCTGTAACAGCGAGCGGTTCGTTCTCTCTATCTAGTACCATCCGTTTCATTGATTCAAAATTCACCACACCTGAAGTGCGAAGGTTCAACGATAGGCCTTTTACTTTACAAACAGTCACAGGGTCATCGGATTTAGTAGATAGAACTTTGTAACTGTAGGTTTTTGGACCGCCTGATACAAATTCTGTAATGAACGATCCCGCCCCGTATTCGGCCAGTTCGTCAGTCATTTGTCCGAGATAATCTCCAGTCTCTACTTTGTGTAATCCTTCTCTGTGCAGGTAAATAACAGAATCAGTATCATAGTAGGCCACCTGAGTATCTAAGGCGTCCAGGTAGTCGTACAATTTAAGTCTTGCATGAGCAGTATTGAACGCAGCGAGTACCACGTTCACAGTAGGGAGTACTTCGCAGGAGTCCTCAACATATTGCCAGTTTACTACAACTACATCTTCGTTCACTTCTTGGATATGGTTTACGTCTACGGACTGGCTGACTAGCATTTTAAACAATTCCGAAGGCTGACTTACTATGGATTTTTTTGTTTGATTTTCCCTCTGACCGAATTTACCCCAGAATGAATTTAACATTAATTTTGCAAGTGACCTAAGCCCCTCATTTTTCAAATTGTATTAGGATCGAGTTAAATATTTTCGTTTATAAAATAATCTTCTATATACTTTGCCCTGTCTTCTTCAGATTGACACCACCCTGGATACCCTGAGGCCTCCTGTTTGATTTTTAAAAATTTATTTATAAACCCTGTGAAAAGACCGTCCCCGTTGTCAAACGACGCCATTTTATATTCCCATAGCTCGTACATCTCAATAATAACGTAACCCTTGTCCACAGCTTTTCGTATTTCGTCCATAGTCCAAGTACCTGTCAATACTCGTTCGTCAATGTTATGTGTACACTCCCCTAGTAAATTTTGTCCGCAAGTTCGACACAGAACAAACATCAGTTTTTGATTCATCTTTGCAGGAAGTACAGGATGATACAATTCACGAGGAGGGAGTATAGTGCATTTAAGAAGTCCGTCAACAGTCATACCTTGTTTCCTACACTCGCCATCGCCTATATGTATTTTTGGGTGACCTACAGGGTATTTACCGTACTTGCAAACCCAAGGATAGAGCGAACACACGTCTACGTACTGAATCGTTTCGCCTTCCTTGCATTTCGTGTACGATTTTGTATTACCCGTTCGGCCACCAAAAAATGCATCTCGAGGGTTAAGGGGTACAGTGTGCATCATGGGGTGAGAATCAAGGTAAGCCATTTCAACGTTTCGGTGTTTAAGTTTGCGAAAGTCGCATTCCCACATTTCCACGACTTCATGTCGAGCGAGTTTAGCGATTTTGGCTCTTGTTCTCGCTAATCGCGCATTGTGCGTGTCGGACGGATCGTCTTTAAGAGGTTCATTGCGGCTGTGCGGAAAACATTTAGGGCAACCGTGCCAGTAGCAGCCGTGGAATTCGAAAACTTTTCCGTCGCACACTCCGTCCACTTTCACCCCATCGACGACAAATTCACGACCTCTACCAGCGTGATCCATACGAATCCCTCTCTGATCTTCCTCCCAAGTCAACCATTGTAAAGCGATTTTAGACTGGAGGTCGACAGATCGGTATCCAATTTTAGGAACAATTCCTATCGTGTTTGGTTTTAGGAAATTACGCCTGAACGCGAGGTTGCATGCACTTGCTATTGTCACGGCTTCTAGAAAAGGGTCAACGTTACACTCTTTGAGAAATGAGGCTCTGAATTTAATACACGCTTGAGCCAAAATGTCTACGTCCGAAAGGCAGTACTCAAAGATTTCCTTTTGAAAGTCAAACTCGTACTCGTTACGAATCTGTTCGTCATGCCATTTTATAAAGTCTTTGTATCCTTGGTCAAACATAGAGTCGGGACAATAAAACTCTTTAGAGGGGATAGGACCTACATAATTTTCATTGGCCAATGTGTTGAACAGATGTGGAAAGTAGCCTTTCTTTTTTTCAGGAGGTAGATCGAAAGCTTTAGGAAGTTTGGATAGAGCCATGGGCATGTAGTTCAAAGAATCGATAAATTTAACATTATCGATCTCCATGAGGATTACCTTTGTACCGCGTGTGATCAGTTCGGGGGTGAATTGAGTTTTTTCGAGCACGTATTTAAGGAGAAATTGAAAATCGAACGATTGTCCGTTATGTGCCAGGATACACACTTTTTTGTATGCTTTTCGCACTTCCATAACGTACGACATAAAGTCGTTGACGGGGTCATCTCTGAAAACTCGAATACGATCGAGACAATTTTGACACCAATCGCCGTTTATACATTTCCAGCAGAACTGTTGGGATATGCACAAATTTACTCGATGAACGTTGGCTGAGTCAAGTACCTCGTCTTGACGTGTCTCTAGATCAAAGAAAATGAAAAGAAACCCCTCGGACATAGGTTTCCTATAATCGACTTTCATGTAACACCTGTGATTCGGTTCCATGAATTCATTGCACACTTTACAATAAGTTTCACCGCACACATGTTTTGAATGTCGCTGTTGCGGAATTATCATTTTCTCGCAACTGGGGCACTTTTTGACCGATTTGCATATATTTTTTAAATGTGCTGTGAAACAGTCTCTGTTCATAAACTTTCTGTTACAATCTCCGCAATAGATCCCATCGTTTTCCAACAAACACGGTGGGGAACGTTTGCAGGAGTAACAGGTGGAGGAACATCTGTGCTTGTAACGGTGATCGAAAGGAATGTGACACGCTTCACAGTAAAATTTGCAAGCAAAAGCTGCGGTCAAACTAGTAATTACGTTGAAATGACCTTTGTGAAAAATTAAATTTAGTCTGTAGCGAGGATTTTGCACCTCGCCTTCGAAATAAATATCACGGCCTTTATTCCCGTAACTGTACAACCTAATTTTGTGTAGAGGCAAATGATTTTGAAACTGTAGCAACTCTCGTACCCCTGCACCTTCGTCTGTGAATTGAACTCTTGCATCGAGCATAAGTTGTCGGGCTCTAAGAGTCTGTCTGTTACATCTATTCATTCGTATAAGCGCATAGTCCTTGTCTTTTTCCGAATGAGCTCTTGCGACTACGAGTGAGCATGGTAAACACAAAGAGTCTGTATTTTTTATTACTACAATACCTTTTCTCGCAGTACATTCTTCATCGAAATTATTATACAATCCGGGTCTAACTTGACCTCGACCCATCGGTACTTTTACTTTTGTACATTCTACTTTAAATGTATCGCAAGAAGTACAAGCCGCGGAGTTACTCTGTATAATACCCCCGAAAATGTTCCACAGGATATCTGCAGACACTTCTGAAGCCCGTCTGAAAGCTAAAAATCCCGGTTCCTTATTTTTAAAATTGAGGCTCCGCAAAGTAAACCCTAAATAGTCTTCGTCAGTCGTATCCTTTGTCATAATCTCTACAAGTTCGTTCAAACCCTGTCTAATCCAATGCATTTCTTCAACACCTTCGGGTGGTGAATTAAATTTGAAAACAACTTTGGTACCGTAGAGTCGGAACTTTACAACATAAGTTTCCAAACTAGATAAAATGTAAGCGGCTGACATTTTACTAACTATATCTATTACAAGAAAGAGAGAACAAATATAGATTAAAGAGAGATATGTTACCTCGTGTGCAGTACTGCGCAGAATGCATAACGTTTTTAACAATTAAGACACTACATAGTAAAACGAGTGCAAATCAAGGCCGATGCAGGGAACGCAAGTCAAATATGTTGAAAGAGACAGACACTTCTAACCGGTTGTTCTACGCGACTTTCGCACAAGTTGTAAGAGGGTCTTTGCCAGCGAAGTTGAATCACTGTCGGGCAGTATTGAACGTTTAAACTAGACTCGCTTATTGCATGTAATTTACATGCATATGAATAGGGATTGCAATCACATTGTGAGCGAGTGTTTCGCACTCGACTGCATCGGAGTCCGTTTTCCAGTGCGGGAAGTAACCTCGAGATTAGTATAAAAGCAGGATACATCTACCTTTCATTATCAGTCGTTTATTATCGGTTGTCAGTGTGTTTCAGTGTTAATTTTCTTAGTGAGTATGGCTGCTGCTACTAATACTATTGATTTTTTTAATACGATCGAACCGAAAAATTTAGATTTTGTTCAATTACAAAAACTAAAAATTGGAAAAGCGTATTTAATTACAGACGCCGTACGTATGGCGACCAAGCATGGTCAAAGCATTCTATTGGATTTAGATCAGGACGAAAATTTGAAAAAAGTATTTTTACCGCAGCGGTACGAGATTTTGACAGATTCTCAAGTATTAGAATTAATACATAAAAAATTATTTGTCACCGAGCATGTAGGGAAAACCGTTAAACTGGAAATACATCCGTAAATCCGGTTATCGAGGAGAACCGTATATGTTTATTCTTGTATATATATATTTTATTACAATTCAAGTAAGTATAATTTTTCAGTAAACGCTATGAATGTATCTCATTCACCAAAAAATTTGTTAGACCTATGTGCTATATCAGTATGTGAACAACTGTTAATGACTGATATTAATATAGATGATCTTCAATTACCTGTGTCTATTAAAACACATTTAAGAAGAAATTTTAGAAACTATTCAGCCAAAGTGAGTTGCAATACTGTAGGATTTGATTATGATTGTATTGATTTTGAACATCTATTTTTCACTATCAGTTGTTTAGTTTCGGTACTGGTTTTAGTGTCAATAATCTTTTTTCAGTGTACGTTATGAATTCAGAAACATTATTTGAGCTATGTGCTCGATCAGTATGTGAACAAGTACTAATTACTAATAGTAATATAGAAGAACTTCATTTACCTGTTTCTATTAAAAAACATTTGAAAGCAAATTTTAAAAACTATTTGATGAAAGTGAAGTGTAATACTGAAGGATTTGATTATTTAAATATTGATTTTGAAAACATTACTTATTCAGATTTTTTTATGCTAATGAATCACCCGTTTGAAGTGCCTGCATTCGCATATGAGTACAACGATGTATTTACTCGACGCTTAACTTACAATGGTGTTTATTTGTGTAGGCACTGTTTTAGCTTATTTGTTGTGAATGATTCTGATTTCGATAGAAATAAACTAGAAATATCTACTCTTAGGGAAGTTGTAGATGGTGACATGTTACTATACACTATTTGGGATCCCGATTATTGGTGCGGTAAATGTGTAGTATCCCCTTTATTTTCAATACAGGAATTTGCCGAGTTCTTACGCTATCGTCCAACAGACACGATTACTAATTTTATTGGAAATAGTTACGATTTCTATTGTGATCGTGACTTGTGTATAAATTATTTAAAGACAATAATTTTATTCTATCTCTCCAAATTACAGTAAAAAATGAGTAACGATTCTGAGACACCGGACTTTGAACAAAACGCACAAGATATTTCCCTTGTGGAATTCCCTCTATCCAGGCCTTCTTCAGCCGTATCTCCTTCTACGTCTTCTTCATCTGTTGAGACCTTTGCGAATCAAAACCTTCCTTCAGCATCACCTTCTACACCTTTTGAGACCGCTGCGAATCAAAACCTTCCTTCAGCATCACCTTCTTCACCGTTTGAGACCGTTACGAATCAAAACCTTCCTTCAGCATCACGTTCTTCATGTGTTGAGACCACTGAGAGTTCTTCATGCGCATCTAGATCCGCTCAAAACGAATATATGTGTCGTTTGATGCATTACCTACAGTGCTACGGACATGCAAACTATGTAAGCATCTAAAACATTTTTTCTCTACCTTAAAGTTTAATTTATAATATTAGTAACAACCGTATTTACTTTTTTCAGCTCAGAAATGATTATGCACCTCTGGCTCATCACCGTGGTAACGCTCAACCTTGTCAACATATTCATGGGATGCCGAACCGAGCTACAACGCTAGAGGTTTTGGAAAATGCATCGGCCTCTCTCAGCACTATTGTACAAGATTTAAAGGTAGCAGCGTCGTTTTCATACTACAAAACATGTGGCACGTTTGCGCTCCATGTTTTTAGAATGATGAGACAAGATTTGATAGACCTGACGGAAGACGGTATCTTCTGCTTACAACTATATGGCCGTCCGCCTTCCACCACCACCGGTGTAAGTATTTTCTTAATAAATACTATTTTTGTTGTTTAAGAGTATATAAATACTAATGTTGTGTGTTTTTTACAGCAACCAGAGTTGAATAATCCTCAACAGACACAGAGACCTTGCACTGTCTGCTTGATTAACGCAGTGAATATGGCTTTACTTCCCTGTGGACACGTGTTCTGCTCGCAATGCGTTATCCAATTTAACAACAGATGCCCAATATGTAGAAGATGGATAGTGGACTACATCAGATTATATTTTTAAAACATATATTTCAATTGTAATAAAATATAAGAATAAACATATATATATTTGAATTGTAATAAAATATAAGAATAAACATATATATTTTAACAGTTTTTTATTTTAATACCCTGATTAAGACAAACTATCAAATATATAGGATATCATAGTCCAGATGGTACAACGACTATTATGGCTTTGTGTTCTGTTGTTATTTTTTCAATTATAGTAAGTAAAACGACTATAAATACATAGTCAGAACACTACGAACATTCATTACGCATACAGAGCTCAAAGAATAAACAATGGAATCTATCAAACCTAAAGTAATTCGTTATTGCTGCGATCTCAAATGTTTTGTTTTGCCAAGAACTGCTGTCGACGGTATTGCGTGTAGAGTGTGTAATTATTTTAGCACTTGTCATTGCAAATGTAAGACCTCACAAAAACTATTCTGGAAAATCACGTTATACAGAACTCATTTCGAAGGATATACCTGCTGCGAAGACATATGCCATCGGTTTACCAAGGCTCAATTGTTTAATTGTCCAAAATGTTCACCTTGTTATTGTTCTACAAATAAACTGTGTACTTGTGTGTTGGAAAAATGTAAAAATAGAAACTCGTGGTCAGAGAAAACCAAGTGGTAAAGTGTAAAAGATTTGTATTTTCTGTTTGAATAAATAGAATGTGTTGAAACAAAAGACGTGATTTTTGATTATAATACTCTACCTAAGCTAACCATCCAAATTATTACTTTATACCATCATTTTTAAATCGTATAACTATATTTTTTCCTAAGTATGAGATATCTGCGACTTTCAACATATTTGACTTGCGTTCCCTGCATAGTTCAGATGGTCAGTGTACATAGTCCAGATGGTGCAACGTGCATTACATCATCTTGGTAGGTTGCCATGTTGCATTCCGTTTCCTGTACAGTTAGACGGCTATATAAAGCAAGCGCGATTTCTACTCCGTAGTTCAGACGACAACATCTACAGGCGCGCCATGGATATAATCGAGGACTTTGTTGGAGACGAGCTGCCTCGTCTATTTGCCGTAAGTAGATTTTAAGATTTTTACTAGTATATAGAAATCAGTGCGTGTGTATGGTTTTATCGAAAAAATTTCTTCTTAAAGGAACTCAAATACGGAGTCGATGTGGAGGAGGAGGTGGATTCCGACAACCTATTCTATTTTGATTATTCCTCGGGGGAGGAAGAAGATGATGAAGTCTTGGAATGGGTACTCCAAGAGTACATGGAGAGAAGAGGAATTTTTGATTTTTAAAATGTTATATTAAAATTTTGTTTTTTAAATGAATTGTTTTTATTTTGACTAAATCCTATAAATAATTTTTTGAGGTCAAGGTTAGGTGGGAATACGTTTACTGTGAAACACAGACAATGTAGAGTTATGACAAATTAAGTGTATAAATTAATTATTCGAGGGCAATGTAGAGTTATGACAAATTAAGTGTATAAATTAATTATTCGAGATATCGCATTCTGGTATAAGTTTTTCGTTGTATTTTTGACATCTATCACTAGGTTAAGAGAGAATAATTTAATTTAATTTAATTTAGAAAATAAAAAAATAAAGATGGCGGAAACAAAATGGCGGAGAAAAGATGGCGGAAACAAAATGGCGGAAAAAGATGGCGGGCGGAAACAGTGGCCGGCGTCGGCGCCTCAAGGTCACCCTCAACGCCCATGTTACTCTCCTCAAGGTCAACACCTCACAAACGTTAACTATCCTCAAGGTCAACATCTCACACACGTTACACTGCTCAAAGGTCAAGGTCAAGGTCAAGGTTGTTCTAAAGGGGGGCCTACTCTACTCTTGTTCGTCAAATTTCTGAAAATATTTTTATAACCATTTTTGTAAAGCGCAGCATAGCCATAATTAGTTAATTTTTAGTCAACCGGCCAAACTAAGTACCAAAAAGCAAAAGCCAGTGGTGATAAGTATGAGGAGGAAATAAGGCCAATTTTCAGTGACTTGGCTAACCCTGACCTTCTAAGAAAATGTTTGCATGAAGGTACCCAAAACGCGAACGAATCGCTGAACAGTGTAATATGGTCGCGTGTTCCGAAATCTACCTTCGTAATGAAACAAACCTTAGAATTTGCATGTTACAACTTGGGTAATGTTGCTAAATGCAAGATTTTGAAAAAAATTAGGCATCTCTCCAGGTGAAAACTGTATAAAAGTTATGAAAAAGTCTGACGAACTTAGGATAAAGAAAGCGGACAACGCAATCAGAGATATTGAGAAAAAGTGTCGAAAACAGGCTACCCTGGCAAAATCCAAGCTAGAAGATGAGTACAAAGAAGCATACAAGCAAAACATGCCTGCCTATGGAGCTGGATTGAATTAAGGTAAAGCTATTGTCGTTTTAAAACTAATTTTTGTCTTAAAACGTTTCTCCTGAAAAATTAGTTTTTTTGAAGTGAAAACTTCTTTAGCGGCGTTGGGCACTTTTTGCTTGGGGAAAAAGCATTGAATTCGCGACCGTTACCACTCGAGATATAGTATGTATTATATATATATATATATATATATATGTATGTACGCAACGCGAATATACTACATAGCACTTCTTATTGGGAGAGGAAAAAGCATCAAACTCGCGACCGTCACCGCTCGAGATATAGTATGTAT